>JAZHYW010012652.1:0-18599 GCA_037355805.1 Ixodes ricinus | reverse complement strand
TAGACGCCATTTCGTTACTGACACTGCATGACCAATGGAGCAAGATATTAGGTTACCTTTCTTATTCCCTTAATGCATGAAAGCAAAATAGTGATGATTGGGATTATGAGGGCGTGTCACGGTGTTGATAAACTCATGGACCTCTTAAAGTGTACATGTAGTCACAATTACTGTCGAGAACCGGTTATAACGAAGTCAACGGGAATCAGAAATCACTTCGCTATATCCTCTATTTCGTTATAACCGACTTCGAATTAACGAAGTGCAAAGGGGATGGGAAATTGTGATCGCTTCGCTGTATCTACTATTTCATTATAACCAACTTCGTTATAATATGTCTCGGTAGTATAGCTTAGGGAAAGCTGACGCATGGCGACTTGCGAGCATCTCTTTCTTGTTTCGCAGCCAATGAGAGTGCGGCATTAGCCGATAAAGATGCCGATGAACCAATCACGAAACAAAAGAATGATCCTAATAAGCAACACCCTGCTTTTCTTAAGGTGGATGGCAGAAAGTTGTTCTGTCAAACAGTATGTTCATATGACTCTCACAAGAAACCACATTCCCAAGCAGCGACAACCTGATCGGGGTACCTTCCCGCATTGCGCTGAGCACGCTTTAAATTGGTGGCCACTGTTAACCACACAAGAACCCTAAACATTTGTGCGACAGTCTAATAAGTTGTCCAGTTGTTGAACATAGTATGCGGTGCTCCGCATGGCGGTGCTTCTGAAGTCATGTGCTACTATAATGATGTGTCCAATGCAACACTGAATTTTCGTACACCCGCTCTTGTTACTAGTTGCACCACGCCAATATAATAGCATTGTGGCCAGCTAACGGACGCTTCGCTCTATTTTCGAAAAAATCTCATGCATGCATTCTCATCTGTGACGCAGTCGGAACATTGCTTATTGGATCGCCTTTAATTGGTTTAGACAATGAGAAAGGCGACACGTGCCATGCCCCAAGAGAGTTGCATTGTCGGACTAAAAAAAGATGGATGTTGTTGGGTTTCTTTTTTTTTCACTGAGACTTCATGCCGATTATATTGATTGAACCAGTGGCGTCACAAGGGGGGGGGGGGGGCGGGGGGCGGACCGGACCGCTGGGTGCAGCGCTCAGGGGGATGTCACGGCGGGCCACGACAGCGGGCGGGGGGGGGCAGTCACGGCAGGCCACGCGAGAGCATGGGGTGGGGTGGCGCGGTGGGACACGCGAGAGAGCGGGAAGGGGAGGGGGGGGGTGTCGCGGCGGGACACCGCCCCGGGTGCCGGTCGACCCTCGTTACGCCACTGGATTGAACTGATTAGGGGATTCCAATTATTGATATTCACAGCGTTTCTTGGATTGCTATATTATTTCAGTGACGTCTGGTTGTGGTGTATAGGACGCATTTAATATAATCGAAATTTCCAAAGACGTTATATACTCAGAGGTATGTGAGTAAAGAAGCGTGGACATATTTGTTGCACGAAGATGCCAAAATGGTATCTCTGAAATGTTTCATGATCACGCTGCTTCAGTTTCGCGGACTCTGCATAGAAATAAGAAAACCAAGTGGGTAATTTAAACTATAGAATACCAGCATATGTAGCATTTGAAAGCTTAACAATCAACGTACTGGCGATACCGTAAAACATTTTACAGTCAAAACGTTAGGACACTCTGTGGAACGGACGTGATGAACAAAACGTAAAAAAGTCGCATCCACGTGTGCAACAAGGTAAACGAATTGAATGATTCATTAAAATTCAAAAACGAAAGATATCCTGGAGAGTGAGCTATACATTTTGTAGCCCGTGTGGCACTCATAAATTGACAAAACTGCCTTCCTGTACATAGACCTTTGTGAGCTTTTTTTGAACTTCGTCCTTTCCCGTGAAGGAACCACACGACTGATGATTTATCACCGCGAATGCAACTTCGTGGATGTCAAAACCGAAACAATTAACATGCGTCATATAAAACAAATTCAAATTTATGTTTAACGACGTCACTAAATATATGTTGCACATTGCACAGGCTTGCTCACGTTGCTTGCAGTCAGTCGAAAATACCACCCCCGGGTCCTGGGGACTGAATTTTGGCTCCAGGTGGTGTGGCCCTGATGCAACCTATATCGGTTACTCTGTTTTGGATTCGGAATTCAGGATTCGGAACCTTCGACGTGTTTTCCATCCCCCAAACTAAAAAGCTTTTTTTTTAAAGCGGAAGTGTTATAAAGGGAAGCGTTCAAGTAAACAGTTTGCGCATGTAACATTTGCATCAAGAAATATGTCTCTTCATCTGCGTTTAGCACACTTTGACAAGCTTTTGCTCATAAGTTTACCAGCTTCAATGCACGAACTGGAATGTAGCGTTTAAGCTTCACCAGCTTAAACGCTTAAAGGAAAGTGTATATTTGGTGGGCTTGAGCTTTAGGCTGTTTTCACAGAGACGAAGACGCATTGGAGCGGTCAAAACGCTCCGGGTGCAAGCGGATACACCCTACAGGTCCATCGAAGCACGCGGTAAATAAGGCTGGTTTATACATCTGCGTTTACTTCTGTTGTGCGCGTTGCATTTCCAGTTAACTGCTTAACACCCTTGCAAACTGTCGTCACCTACCGCCTTTCTCTGGAACACTTCAGACTTGTGCACTACTATAATAAATGTTTTACGGCATTTGCGATATCACGTCGAAACATCGTCTATGAAAAATCGTCGTTTATAACACTGTCAGATATATTTCAAGCCGATCGTGAAAGAATGATATGTCTAAATATATACAAATATATACGTAGGTTGAAACAGTTCCAGAGTGACCAGTTAGATGGTGCCAGTTTGTCAGCGTGTTAAACGGTTCACAAAGAACGCAGCGCACTCAACAAACAGAAACAAAAACGCAAATATGTGAACCAGTCTATATTGCGTTCCCAGCAACAGAAATGACAGCAACGACGATCATTGGGACAACCTCGCTGCGTACACCATGTAGCAATGAATTCAAGAAGATGGATGTGTCGAGGGCGTCGATGCCGACTATAATCAATCGCAGAGATGTAAGAATCTGGGTGCTCGTCTTTTCGACTTTCCATTTCTATCCGCAGTTCAATCTGGCTTTGATTGCCACGTTGTGTATGGTGGGGAGTCATCCAGGATTGTCGTTGTGATTGTTCTGGGTGCTGTGCACGTAGACACGCAAAAATTAGAACAATATAATTTGTTTCGCTTTAAAATGAACTGCGTCAAAGGTAACCTCTTTGGGCACCTTTCTAAAGGAGGTATCTGGACTGTGCAAACTTCAAAGCAGCGCGAGCGACCCACAAAACGATAATCTCCGACTTCTAGCGTTTCCCCCGGTGTCTGTGTATTGTGTTTTGCTTACATCAGGCTGATTTTAAAGTAGGCATGTATTATTCGGAACCTACCTCAAACTTAGCTCACACAAGAGTTAGAGCGAATCATAAATCGATCGCTAAGATTTGTGATTAGCGACTACAGCCCGTATAGAATTTGCACTGCAATGAAACAAAAATCAAGTTAAAACCTGGTTAAAAATTGCGAACGATTTAATTCTTTTTACAGTATATTAGGCGCATACATTTATCGAAAGAAGTCTATACATCCTGCCACCGCATTGTGTATCATTACGGTTAGGTCATTCTGCGGATGCTGATCGTTTTTACGATATATTACTGGAATCCTTTATATAGTGAACCACTCATGTACCCCTTGCATAACGCTCTACGTACGCGCAGTAGCTTTACGTCTAAATAAATAAAATAAATATAAAAAAGAGCTGAGCCCTCATGCCATCTCGCGTCATGGCCGTTTTAAGTGATATTGCTCTTTGGACTGGAATTAAACGGGAAGAACAAGCAGTATTAGCTTTGTTGACGTCGAAACCCATAAGCGGGGGAAGAAAAGGAAGGACAACACAATGCTCCAAGCACAGTTGAGTTGTTATTAGGCTGAAACTTTCTGAAACAGGCCCACGACCAAAAAAAAGCACAGACCAAACAAAACAAAACAAAAATGATAAAGAGGTTGAACATTTCTAACTACCACACTAAGGAACAATGGACGTCAGTATTGAAAAAAGCAGTTGAAGTAAAACCCCTAAAGACAGGGACAGGGTATATGATAACAGGACACGAAGCTCGCCTACACCTGTGCTTCAGTCTCGACAGCTTGATCACCCTTCTCACCGCCTCAATCAGATTTGTTTGGGTGAAAATATTGCATTGTCCATTAGCCGTATAAGCGTTGATGCATTCTTAAACGCGCTTAATGCAAGTAAAAAAAGGAAAGTAAAGGTTACAGTCGACACGAAGGCATAATCAGGGCTGGTAGGAGAAACCTTCCCCGAAACCTGACCAAGAAACCTGGAACTTCTTGGATACTTCTATACATCGTTTGACCGTAACTTCGCAATGAGCGAATGCTACAGATATTTTGAGCCAATCAGAGCGAGGGATGTAAAGCACATGACAGCCCTTGCCCTGAGATGAAGGGGCGAGCACGTAAACCAAGTCACTCCGAATTCGTACGTGAGCGGCTTTCCATCTCTTCCGCCCGTGGCTTCGACAGCACAGCACACTTACACTGATCGATCTAAAGTTTATGACCATCCACTTAATACTGCGTTTACCCACCTTTTGCACACAATTAAAATAGCTGCAGCCCATCTTGTGATGAATTTTACAAGTCTTTGTTAAGTGGCCTGAGGAAGATTGTTCCAAATTTGTAAGTGCAGGTAGCGTGATTCCTCTAGGTCACAAGGAGGTGGTTTGTGAGCTCCGAGCTAGCACGCCTTCACATCCCGGACCTGTTCAATATTACTGCTATCCGGAAAGTTGGGTGCCAAGAACATCAACCGGAATCACCATCAAGCTCTTCAAACAACATTAGCACAATTCTGGCCTTGTGACTCGAGCGCTGCTCCGTTGAGAGACTCCAGTTCTGCTGGGAAGACAGAAGCCATGAATGGGTGTAACTTGTCAACAGTGATGTTAAAATAGGTCGAAGCTTTCATAGTGTGCTCTACAACCACCACAGGTCGAAGGGATGCCCACGAGAAAGTTCGCCTCTGCCACCATCGTCTACCATCCGCATCAGTAGGCGGTAGACAACGTAGATGGCGCGTCAGCTAGGCGCGCTCATTCCTATAGTGAAGGTGCAGTCGTGATGTTTGAGCTGCTCAGTGAGTGTATAGTTGATGACAGGTTAAGAGTTCAGGGGAAGCTCCTCCCACTTCTTTCCACTTAGCAAAGTGAACGCTGGATGGGAAGCGACCTCCTCTTCACCTTTGTCTCTTCTAAAGTGTAAAGAGGTGGGAGGAGCTTCCTCTGAACTCTTCACCTGTCACCGACCATACACCTTTCCAAGAAATGCTCGAACCCAGGGAAAAGCGAACCTTTTTCGAGAAAGTGACTGGGTTTGAGACGTCTTTCACTGGCGTACATTCTAATTCGAACCGAGTGGACTGTGATTTTGATAGGCACAGCCTGGGGCAATATATTAAACACTGTTGGGGGCTAAATTCTTGTTTTTCACCACTCTCATTTTGCATTTCATGGTCTATGTAGTTTTCCAAAGGATTGTAGCACATTTCATGCAAATAAAAACAAACAAACAAAAATCGCAACTTTATTTTGTGGAGTACGCGCGAACAGAACGAATGCGGCTGGAGTGTTTGTTTTATTTCACGATAACTTCTGACTGAGCCGCCCGCTCAGCCGCGTGTTGAACGACAAAGCGCATAGCGGTCGAAAATAATTTAGAATAGAAGATAGCTGAAAGGCATGCATATTTCACGCGCACGAATAACGTGTTTACCGATGGACAGGACTCGGACATACACTTAAGCAAGTGTTAACATTCGAGCAATATATTGTATGTAGTAAAGAGGGCAGCGTTATCCGGAAAAGATTTATTTGAGAAATATCTCAAATAAGACAGCACTGTAGTGTCGAGAACAGTCAAATCTTGACGATCCGATGGAATCCTAGAGTACTTCGTATTGGGGCCCGTTTTGGAGAGAGCTTTCTTTTTCGCAACAGCACCAAGGCAAAGGAACGGACGCGACTGACTCGTTCCCCACCCCAACCCGAACAGCTATTTTTGATTATGACTGAGAAGGACGCCGCATATCGATTCTTTAAAAACAAGTCTTTGTCGAGCCGTTGGTGTTTGAAATATATTAAGATATTATCTTCCAACAAAAGTGAAACGTCAAATTTATTTCGCCCATGTGCAATCCCGCATAAGCTACTGCCTTTTAGTGTGGTCAACGACATCCCAGACAAATCTAGACAATATTGTATCCCTACTAAAGCGAGCATTGCGAGCAATTGGTAACATACAACTTCTTAAAATGTGCCACACCATATTTTAGGACATATCAAATACTCAACATAAGAAATCTACATAAATACAAACTATTACTTGAAATTTGGTGGCAATTTGAGATCGATAAATTGGTGTTCCATGCTAAGTACCACGCGAAAGATAGCCCGTATAATGTAAGGCGGCATTTATTAATAAAATCCCGTTTGCGAACGAATCATGGATACCAGAGGTTGAGTTTTTTTTTTATACCAGACCACTTAAACCTGTACCCATATATTTTAGCTTCATTGGATTGTGTACGATCACTCTATCAATATAAAAATATTGTAAAAGAACATTTACTCACAGGGGAACTAGAACCGAATGTGTTTTAAGCAAAATGCTTAGGATGATAACTAGGAATTGTCCTTTCACGTTGTGTTGTTTTGTGATGTATTTGTTTTGTTTTGTATAGATTTTCAGTTTGGAGTAAAATTGTATCACTCCTCATTTGTTTTCATGTTTTTGTTACCGTTGCTGCCAAAAGGGTGGCATGGCCCCATCAGGCATTTATGCCTTTAGCCATGTCCCCTGAGACATCTCTGTACCGTTATGTCTTAAACAAAGGTATAAACAACAGCAACAACAACAACTCTATGCCGATTATCTCTGGGGGTGGGGAGAACAGTTTTGTGTTCGCAAAATCGCGTCGAGGGCCGTACGACGTCCTTCCACTCCTTCGATTCCCGTGAATGTCAAGCAGAAACACTTGAATGGCGGGTACTTACCACTCCTATTTCTTACAGTGGAAGATAACATAAAAAGGGTGCGCTGCATGCGTAAGAAAAATTAGGTGAAACTTACAAAAGAGGCCGGAAAACTTTGAATTCCAACCCGTAAAACCTAAGTGAATATTTGCGCTGAGGAGGTTTCCACAGTCCAAGAGAGTTGCAGAAGATTTCTAGCTGATAGGGGGCGCGAGAGTCGCTCCAGCTGCGCTATCATCAACAACATGGCGGGGGCATAGGAGCGTTTTTCGGAAATGTGTATACTGAGTAAAGTATAGTCACGTGTTTCCGATAAAAGCCATTATCGTTTCACTGAGACCGTAGCCTCCGCCGTTTGCAGTTGTTTTGAAACCGACTAAAAGAACCTTCTAGAATTTGGAGACACCCGCTGAATCCACTTAAAGGATTTCAGAAGGAAACCTTAAAAGAATATCACACATCTTTGCGGAGTGGTTGCTTGCATAGCGAGAAACAAATTGCCTAAGTAAGGTTCGTGTGTTTTTTTAGCGCAATATGTGTTCTTTTCATAGCGTATCCTGCCATCAGGCACGTGGCTCGAAATACTGTATTTTTTGTGTAATGTGCTTCTCATCCAGTGACTTCCCGCACTTCAAAAGTATTGTAAAACCGCTTATAATAAAAACGCGAATCGAAGTTCCCCTCTCAGCAACTCGCACTAGCGACCGTACCCAGGCATGATCGGGGTGAGAGTTCGCTTCCGGACGTTTTACTTGCTCTCCAAATTATCGGGGCTGTAAATAATTTAATTACCCGGACGTCATACTTTGCCCAGGAAGTGAAATATGGTATTAAAGTATTTTTATGTCGAGTGCACGAAGCGTGTACCGTTTCTATTGTTCAAGAGTCGAGTAACCTAGGAGAGTGCCGCATGCAACGGAAAGGCGAAAAAGAAATAAAGGCAGTCGTGATGAATTTATTTTACGGGAGAATGTATGGTAGTCTTCGGAAAAAGCACTATATAGGTGTTTTTTTTTTCAGCACATGCTGTACTTTCTAGGACATACTTTACATATACAGGCCAGCTATGCACGCGGAAAACTAATTAATGCATGTCTTTTGTGGCAACTCGAGTAAAAAGCCTTACACATTTGTGTAATGCTTTCACTCTCACCGCATATCCATTTTGCCAGGATGTCGTGCGTCCTCCCTGATTGGTCGGACAGAAGAAAGAAAAAGCAACACTTTTGTTATCCGAGCGCTTCCCAGTACAGTTTAATTTCAAGGGCTTCAGACAAATCAGTGTCGGACGATTTGTTTTTTTCGGAAATTAGATTCGCAAAAATAAAAACGGTGCTGATAAAAAGTGCAAGGCATCTGTCCGATGACGACACTCCGACTTTACTCCAAGTTCAATCGTAGCGCGCTACAATTTGATAGAGCCAATCAAGACGCGGCAAAAAACTGCGTCGTAACAGCACTCGTCGTTTTTGTTTATATATGCTACCAGCGACTAACTTAATCAGGCACAAAGTGCAGGACCGCGGCGCGTTCACTGTGCGTGATTGGTTCCATTCGATCGTAGCTTATTGGCTGCCATCAGAATTACACTGACGCAAGGCATTTATATTTGTATTTGTTTATTTTAAGTACCCAAAACGGCCCAAGCGTACACAGTGGTGCACTTGTTAGTAACAACACAGATTAAATTTAAATACAATCAAGAAATGTTAGATCATTCCACACTTTTCCTTAAAATAACGAAAACACAATATTGAATAGTTACAAAGCATAAAAATTATTTTAATACATGATGCGAGCGCTCCTTAAATTAAGGTAATTTAGAGTTTTGCAGTCGCCCTGAGGGTAACGCGAAATCAGTATGATTGAAATGAAATGTGCGATCATGACGAACATTTTTGCCGGGTGTATGACAGTTAATAGATGAAACCAGAAAGCTGATATCGTAAGAGGAGTGCATGGATTAAACAAAATACAAGGTTGCGCGAACATCGTATTGATGCAAGGTTACTGATTTGCGATGGTGTAAGCACTTCGTCGTGGGCGTATGAGTCATGTGAAGGAGATTTAAAATGATAAATTGTGGCAAAGCTTTTCTGTACACGTTCCACATTTCTGGGAGATCTACCCCTGGGACAATTCCGAATGACCGAGCAGAGGTCATGTCTTGCAAGCGCTGCACTTCGCTAAAGAACGAGAAGGAAAGCACTCCAATAACACTCACTATACAAACTGCAGAGAGAACGCGAGAACATAAGCTCACAACGTAGGATGCATGCGGGTTAAGTTAAGTTTGGAGCCAAACATCACTCCAATATCCTTCGCAATCGTGACGCGAGTAATCACCAAATCTGTTAAGTAGTACACAAAATGGGTTGGATTACTATTACGCCTGCAGGATATTACATTTGTTTTTCTTCAATGTTAAGATCAAGCCATTTGTCTTTACTCCACTGACAGATGGCACTGATATATTTAAACAGTTGAGCAGAATCATTTAATGTGAAAATATTTTTATAGATCTTGCGATCGTCTGCGAACTGCAAGAGACTCGAATGCCAAATGACGTCTTCGATACATTTGAGAAATATATTAAAAAGAAGAGGTAAAATATTGGAACACTGTGGTACACCAGACGGTACAAGAAAAAAGAATACACTTCATTTGCGTAGCCGACACAGTTTCCTCTTACAAAATGATAACTTTCAAACCAACAACAATGCTCATCACTGAGACCATACATGGAAAGTTTGTGTAACAGTAGCTTATGATTTACACGATCCAATGTCTCGCTATGTCAAAACACACTGCGTCAGTTTGCTCTCGAGAAAAGACAATGGGGGCAACATTATCTAAATAACACAAAATATTTGTTTCAAGAGTCCTGCTGCTCATGAAACCATAATGTGCATTGGGTATTACGCGCTTAATGCAATATGTCAAATGCTTATGGGTGATCTTACGAATACGTTCGAAAATGCGAAGAGCAATGATATCGGTATATAGTTTTTAACATTTGTTGAGGTGCCTGATACAGGAAGAGGCATTACAAACGACATTTTTCCAGGCCCACTGGCAACTTAAATGAGTCACGAATGAAAGGAGCGAAATCGGCGAAAATCCCGTTTCAAATTGAAAATTTAATAAAACACACTTCTGCGAAAAAAAAAGAAGACAGAACAAGCATCGAGACAGCAGAAAAGCGGCCGGCGATTTCGCGGCGTAACATCAAACGAGAGCTAGACTGACTCGACAAGGTCAAGCGCATCACCTTGTCTAGTGTGAGTCGGCATCTCGAAAATTCGGGCCAGAAGGTTCGAGCGTCGAGCGTTCGGGGTGCAAATAAACAATCAATTTGGAGAACAAGGAAGTAGGTCGAAATGATAAAAGTTACATCCCAAACAAGAGTAGACACCAATTTTTTAGAAGTCCGTGACCGAGAGTAGTTTGCTTGGCCCCGCGCGCGGAATTATATCCCTTTAAAAGCGCATAGTCCCGATGCAACGCGGAAGAGAAACAAAAATGGCTAATGAAAAATTACGGTGAGACGAAAAATATTCCGAGGACACCTAAGAACTTCTTCTGAGTTGTGAATCTGAAAGCATGAATGTCGTTCTTCCGCTCCTTTAGTTCGTCTCCGGCGTAGTGGCGTGGGCGGCCACGTATCATACTGCCGAGGTAGCGGCCAACGGTCGAGCGCGCGCTCTCGTGAGCAGCGCTGAGCTCGGCTGTATAATCACCTCCGAATTCGCCCGGGTAGGCTCTGTGGCCAGGCCAAGCGGCCAGGCTTGCACCGCCGCACCTCGCCGGGCCTCCGCGTACGCTGCGCCGCCATGGTGAGGGCTTCTACGGTGGCGGCTTTTGGAACCACGCCGCACCAAAGCCAGTGGTAGTGTCGTTGCTTAATGACGCGCGCCAGGCAATAGGAGCATACTCCTTCAGGGATTTGGCTTCACTTCGCTCCTTTGGGACAAGGGAATTTAGCTGACGTTTGGCGCAGCTGATGACGTCGGTTCACTCCATAAGACAGTCAATGCTTTCGCCTTAATAAACATGCAATATCATAGTCCTAACGCACGTAGAAAGTCTTGAGTCGAACGATGTGGACCACTTCGGGTTGTGGCTGGCGGCTTCCTGATGTTGGGGTTCCGTCGGGTAGCACCTCCAGTTCAAGTCACCAAGGTGGCGAATGACTTTGTATGGTCTGAAGCAGCGTTTTAAGTTTCTCACTGAGGCAGTGGCGGTGAATGGGCGTCCACACCAACACCCGTCCCCGGGCTGGAACTCCACATAGCGACGTCAAAGGCTGTACCGGTGAGCGTCTAGACGTTGCGGGTCCTTTATCTGAAAGAGGGTTAGCTGGCGTACCTCTTCTAGCCGTTGGGTGACCAGCTGGGCGTCGTCGGCGCCGTCGTCTGTCGGGCTGTGGGGCAGCATGGCGTCGAGCATCGTCGTCACCTTTTTGCCGTGCAGCAGCTGAAGAGCTGTAATCCCAGTGGTCTCTTGAACTGCTGTGGTGTTACGCCAATGTGACGTAGGGCAACACCTCACCCCACGTCTTGTCTTCCATGTCCACGTATATCCAGATCATGTCGGTGATAGTCTCGTTTACTCGCTCTGTCAGCCCGTCGGTCTGCGAATGATGCGCCGTAGTTTGACGGTAGTTGGTGTCGCTCAGGCGGAGTATCTATTGTGTCAGTTGTGCCATGAGTGATGATCCTCGGTCCGTAATCAGAACTTGGGGAGCGCCGTGTCGGAGGACGATGGATTCGACAAAGAACTTGGCTACTTCCGCAGCTGTTCGCAACGGGGGCTTTTGTCTCAGCGTGACGGGTTGCAACTTCCTACGATTATCAGTCCACAATTATCAAACGGATTTCCTTCATCGACGGCGGGAAAGGTCCAAGTGTATCCATTCCAATCTGCTGGAACGATGCAGTGGGGGCGCGATAGACTGCAGGAGGCCTGCCAGTATGGTGTCAATGACACGCTGGAAAGTTGACGGCGTCGTAAACAGTCCGAAAGGCATCACCCTAAACTCGTACAGTCAATCGGGCATGACAAAGGCAGTCTTCTTTGGTCCCATTCATCGACATCGATCTGCCAGTAGCCACTCTTTAGGTCTATTGACGAGAGGTATCGGGAGTGGAGCAACCGGTCCAGTGTGTCGTCGATGCGCGGGAGCGGATGCACGTATTTTTTCGTTACCGCGTTGAGGCGCCGGTAGTCTACGCAAAATCGAAGCGTTCCGTCCTTTTTCAACAGTAAGACTCGATGTGCCCGCGGGCTGCTTAAAGGCTGGATGACGTCGTCGTTGAGCAGTTCTCGCACTCCTTTATAAATGACCATTCTTTCCTTTGAGAAGGCCGGGCACGGAGGCTGATCAGAGGGAGCGCATAATCGGTGGTGACGATGTGATGTTTCGCAAATGTTGTTTGGCGCACTTTCGACGTCGCCGCAAAACAGTCACTGAATTCGGAGAGGCGATCTCTGAGCTGCCGTCGTTCTGTGGCATTGAGCTTGGGATGAACATCGAGCTGCGACGCCGGTTACTGTACGGCTGAGATGGCGAGTGCTCATCGGAGATCGCGGTGATTTCGGCGGCGTTCCCGAGTTCCTCGACGCGGCCTACCATGGCACCTTCCGTGAGGCGCTGCGCCTCGTGTAAAACGTTCGTCACGAAGACCGCAGTGCGTCCATCCTGTAGTTCTCTTACGCCCATTGGGACGCCTATTTCTTTTTCAAAATGCAGTTCGACTTTGCCATCCAGAAGAATTTCCCCGCAGTAAAATGCATCGATCCTGACAGGCACAAGAACATTCGACCACGGCGGCAAGTTCGCGCGGTCCGCAATGACTCGTACGGCGGCTGGCATCGTTCTGGATTGATCTGGAGGTAGGATGCGCTTTTGAAGTGTCAACGTGTTCGCTCCAGGGTCGATCACGGCACCGTACTCACATGGGAAGTCCATGCCAAGGACAACGACTCTCTCGCTGTGCTGAAAGGCGATGAAAGTGACTGGACAGGTCTCTCTGTGAATTTCGACGTGAGCAGTGCCCCTCTCAACAGGCGTGATGAGGTGTCCTGTGGTGTGTGTTTGCGGGCAATCCGAGTGCATCGTGACTCTCCGAAGGCGGCAAGAGAGCTTCCCACTCAAAACGGGGTAATCTGCTCCGGTGTCCACGAGTGCCGACGCGTCGTGACCGTCGATCCCAACGTTGAGGTTGTTGGGCACCGTCGCAGAATCTTCGCTCCGATGCTTGTCGTCACTATAGCCCCCCCCCCCTGCCGACGTTCTTGGAGAATCTTACCGACGGCCGTCTTTGCAAGCCCATCTCCAGGGGTTGCCGTGCTTAGTTTCCCCGAAGAAGGGCGAGGGGCGACAGGCTTTAACGGCGGGGCCTATCCATCGGCGAAGTTAGGCGTCGTGGTGAAATCGACCGCGACCCACGCGAGGCGCAGGTATCGGGAAGGTGGACGTCGTAGGTAGTCGTCGATCGCCCGGGGTCACTCACCGTAGCGTGGAAGCGGGTCGTCGGGGTGCAAGCCGCGTAGCCCCAGCTGCCGGTATCGGCAACGGCAGTAGACGTGTTCGGCTTCCCAACACTGGAAGAACAGCGGACGTCGGTCAGCCGGTGTGCTACACGGCCGTCTTTCTTGGCTCCAGGGGTTCGGGTCGGACGTACGGGGCTTGTCTCTCAGCTCCCCCGAGCATAATGCGGCATAGGGTTTTTCGTCGAAGGGGCGCCGGGCGCTGTCACTGGCGGGTTGCTGGTGGTGATCGTCGGGCAATAGCGGCCTAGTTTATGGTTGGTTCCTCGGTCGCCGCGATGCTGACGAGGGCATCTGGTTGGAGTGCCCGTTGAACTTCCTCTCGCACTGCTTCGGTGACGGAGAGCGAAGCGGAGAATTCGTTAGCCGAAAACAATTTTTTCAGCTCCTCCAAGATAACGTTGCTGATCATCTCTCGTATACCCGCGAGGCTTGAATCGACTTTGATGTTTGAGACCGCAAGAACACCATCGTTGGGCAGTCGCTTGTAGTGAACAGCACGGTCTTAGAGGGCCCAATCGATGTTCGTTGCCTCCTTTACGATACCATCAACGGTGGTAGGTGAATCTCGTACACAGCCACTAAAAATCCTTTCTTTGAGGCCGTGTATAAGGATCTTCAGCGTCTTTTTTCCGCGGCCTGGTGATCCGCGCGGTTTAATAGGCGAAGAAAGTCATCGACAAAGCTCATCACGCTTTCGTTTGGTCCTTGAGCTCTCGACTGCAGTTGTTCTTTGGCGCGTTCCCGTCGTTGCTGGTTTGCGAAGCTTCGACGCAGCTCTGGCTATAGGAGCTCCCCGTTGGTAAGCGACGCTTCATGATTTTTGGACCAGCGTCGCGCGGTTCTCTCGAGGGAAAAATGCACTTTATGAAGTCGTTCTTTGGGAGTCCATCGGTAATGGAGCTCCAGTGCCCGTTCGTATTGCTGCAACCCGCCTTCGAGGTCTTCGTAAATCTCGCCCTGGAAGTTTTTCGGAGTTTGAGGGGCGATGGGCACGTAAACGACGGGCAAGCCAGCAGCGGGAGCCTCAGTTTTTCAGTTTGCTGACAACGGTAGATCATTCTTGGTTTCGTCGACTTCTTTCTCCTTGGGTCCGATAGAGATCGAAATTCCGGAGGATCACCTAGTTTCCGACGGCTCGCTCGGGCTTTGGTAGTTTCACCAGGAGGGACTCTTCCAGGACCTGAAGTCGATCGGATCCTGCTGCTCTTCGTGGGCGTACGAGGAAGTGGAGTAAGATGCTGCCCCGCACCTCCACCAGAAATGTCAGGAATGACAGGAGGAGAAACGGCGAAACTCCCGTTTAAAACCGAAAGTTTAACGGGGCAAACGTATGTCAAACAAAATAAAGAACGAGCGTGTAGAAAGCAGAAAAGTGCGTAGCGATTCGACGGCATCACAGATAGCGAATGGAAAGCTGACGCTGCAAGGTCACTTGCAGCTCCGTATCTAGTATGGTTTCGCATCTCGAAAATTCTGTCGACAAGGTTCGAGCGTCGAACGTTCGGGGTGAGAATGAACAGGCACTTTCGAGAACAAGAAATAATGTCCGTTAGAGAGCGTTGCTTGCTCGGCCCCGCATGCGGCAATATGCTGTCGGCGCTGCTTTTGGAGCGAGAACTATGTGGCATATAATTATTCAGGAATATTAATTCCGTATACGTTATTGGGGAGCCTATATAACAAACGACCCGCACAAAATAACATACACAAAAAGAGATATGAGACAACGACATGGAGATGAATTTATCAGCATTCCGTGACCTTGCATTTTGTGTTGCGGGGCACATCACGTTACGTGGTCACTTGACGTGATGCAGCATCAGCCTACAGGTCTAGGTATAAAGTTATAAACGTTATCGTAGCGATGTTAACGATCATATGACGTATTACGCAGAATAATGTGTTTTCAGCGATGATAAAAAACTGTATTTTAGAGAACCGAAAAGACCGGTCTGTTTAAGGCGTACACCAAACGAGTTCTGGGAATAACAGTTTTTTTTATGTAATACATACCTCATTGTATGACTAATGGGGAGGGGGGGGTATTCTGGCTTTTTTTTTTGCTTTCTATTTTTTTTTGTTAACTTGTATAGCATAATACATGTGATATCATGCCCCGTACCTAGCAAAGCCAGTTAGGGGCGAAGAGTTTGCATAAATAAATAAAATAAATAGACAAAATCTAATCAAACCCATCGTACAAAAGCACATAAAGGGAAATGAATGAAACATAAAAATTAAGAAAAAAAAGTATTCTAGTTTATACATAAATTATTTTGTTTCCGGATTAGCACAGCAAAACAATTCCCCTTAAGTTAGCTCCTGCGGAATTTTCCACAATTATGGAAGAATGCGCGCTGCGTCGGAACGCTCCGCACTAAAAATTACGAATCTGGCGACAATACGAAGGCCGTCCTACGCGTTTTTTTTATATTCCATTTATTTTCAGTATACCGGCGTGACTTCCTGTGACGGTACATATGATGCAGATGTCGATGCGCTGCGGCAGATGAACTTGTGTCGATTTAAGGCTGTTGCGAAGTCCATCGGACGAAGCGGATGCCTATTGGTGTCATCAGGGAAGCCGCTTAGATCGTATATAGTAACGCATCCTGCGCCAACATGGGCACGCTGCACATTGTCGAAAAAGACGTTCCCGCGAAAGATTTGCCCCCGTACTGCGAACCGACCCTTCCGAATGGCACCGACGCCGCTCCTGACGAGAAGTCTCATCGTTTTTACGCTGTCCCCTGGGCGCAAATCGTTCGGGTCCACGGACGACGTGCCCCCGAACTGGGTGCATCCAGTGGCGGCTTGCTTACAAAGAGCCGCTGGGAACTCCTGAGGCAGGACGTGTGGCTTTTGCCGCTGGTGCACACCGAGTTCTGGATATCGGCGGCGTTTTCCCTGATCCAGCCTTACTTCCCCAATCTGGTGAGTAGTAATAACTGAGTTTTTTTTAAGGTCTATGTTAAACCGCGCACACACCACTAACACATCCTACAAGAGCCTGTCTGCAGACATGTGCGAGGCATACATATGTGTATGACGCCTAAAGGCATTGAACATTGTTGTGGCGCGTATCTGCAGATTATTCTGTCATAATGTTTGCAGCAAACCCGTGTGTTTGTATGATGTATCGAGCAGAGTGACGTACCAAGGGTTAGGGTACGGTCTTAAAACCTGTGTAAAAAAACGAAACGAGAAAGGGTTGAGTGAGTAGTTGAATAAGGTTGAAAAAGGCACGCATGCTTCACCGGAATGCGCTTGAAACGCCAATGATAAGATTGCTTTATGGAGTAACGAATAAAAACTTTGATCACTCGTTTTTTGTATTGCTTTTTCCCCTAAGTGTTTGATATTTAGGTGACGACCAAGTTCTTCATTGAGACGAATAAATATAAAATATTAACGTCAATTACTTAGATCATTATTACGATTTTATGGATACATTAGGTTTTAGGGTTTTTTCGGAGATCGGAGAGTGCTTAATATGTACGTGTTTCACTTAAACAAATGAAAGAACTGTCCTGTCTGTGTGTGTCCGTCACTATCAGTTTTATTCTTTCGTGTTTCAAGTCATTTAAAGGTTTAGCTAGTATTGTAATACGATATTAATGTATAGTTGTGGGGACTTGGGGCACATAAGTCGGTAGCATATATGTAAAAGTTATGTATCGGAACCTTGTTCCTGCACCTTATGTTTTTCGACACTATCTTCGTATATTGATTTGATTAAAATGGTGACATATCCGCCGATCAGAAATTTTGAATCGTAGGGACCTTAAAATATATTAAAAATACCCTTTGACGTATTCTGTACAGAGTGTCGAACCGAAATGTTGATCGGTTCGGGTCGGATTCGGATTCACGGATTCTGGTTCAGTTCCGGTTAACTTATGGGAGCAAAATTAACGGTTCAAACAGGTTCGAACCGGTTTGAACAGCTGAATTGAGAATTTATTTTCCGTATTGTTCTTGTAGTAAGCACTATCTACGCCGCGAAACGATTAACTATATATTTTTTCTATCCTTTGTACAATTTCCTCTTTCTTTAAGGTAACAAAAGTAAACTTCAGGTATTTAATTTCGACATAAGAGTGAATAAAAATCTATATTAACTTACAAAACCTTGTGCTTATACGACTCAACATATCTTTGTTTACCAGAGTCATATACATTGCACCTGAATCAAAATGTTTTCGCGAGGTGAGGTAGGTAGCGTCAAATAGCGTGATTGGTAAGACTTTGCCTAGCAATATAAAACGTTGATTCATGGTTGTGCCCTTGAACTAAGGAATGAGTTGGAGTGCATAAAATCATGAAATGGGCGCCTCGTGGCTAATAGATATCATGAACTATGGTTTACAAAATACGCTTCAGAATATACATATGATGAGGACACAACTGAGCTCAAAGCAATAAACTTTTAAAAATATCGTGAATGTTTTAGGATAAGCCCTTTCAGTCTATCCTTTCTTGAAACACTGCGCGGCAATAACATTGCTTGTTTTTCTAACCAACATTGTTTACACTAAGCACCGTGATGCAGGGGATGCATGCAGAAAGGAGGGATCGATAGTGTTCACTCTAATTTTCAAGCACCTTGGTACTCAAATGGAATATGGCCTAAAACAGTGCTTACCCTAGTGAACATTTTTATACAGGATAAACTGGCATGGCCTGGATGTTGAGGATTGTTCTCAACGAGATTCTTCTCAACTCAATTTGCAAATAAGCATCACCCTTGCCAATCAATGATTTTTGTTAAATAGAATCAAGTCGTATTTCAGGCTCTGCTCGACATGACAGCTACTTAATTGGACACTTTCTGAGGGTTCGTGAGCGTAATCGTTTTAGATCCGCCACGCGCTCTGTGCATTTTGCTTTTGTACAGGCCACGGACATATACAAATTATGTTCACGATATAAAAGAGGCAATGAAACACTTTTACATGTTTG
>JAZHYW010012651.1:0-40233 GCA_037355805.1 Ixodes ricinus | reverse complement strand
CATCCACTTTGTTCAGACAAGTTGTTAGCCTGCTGGTAGCCAAAAACCTTTAGGCAGCTATTTTTTGTTTTGTTTTTTGGTAAAGGGGGGGGGGTAGCGAGTGAGGGGTGATATCGGTTGCTTCCAACCAGTGATACCAGGAACTTTGGCAGCTAGAATTCAAACTACTTAGAGAGTTTCACTCTTTGAGAACTCAAGTTTTGCTGGACAATAGCTGACCCACTAAAGTTTGCGTTATTGTCTTATTACACAGGTTGAACAATTGATATTTTATCATAATGTACGTTCGGTTGGTATTTGAGATTCCACAACCAATAGCCATTTAAATATATTTTTAGACATACCACACCAATAGGGCGGTTTGCATACAATTCTCCGGCAGGGCTGCATATTTACTTCACACTGGGTTTGCTTCTATATAACACATATCAGAAATTATAATTATTATTGACGAGGGTAGAAAGTTGGTGATTCATAATGATTAAAATGCGCAACAAGACGACGGACACAGAAGAAGACACAGCGCTTCTTACAACTGAACTTTCTTTCCACTGCAGCTCGGTATATATTACTGGCAACAACACAAACAAGTTTAGAAATATAAACAGATACACATAAAAAAATTATCATAAAAAAGAAAAAAACTTCAGACAAGTTGTTGGCCTTTTTATTATTTTTTATGATGATTTTTACGATGTGTATCTGTATATCTTTCCAAAGTGGTTTGTGTTGTTGCCGGTAATATATACCGAGCTGCAGCGGAAATAAAGTTCAGTTGTAAGTAGCGCTGTGTCTGTGTCTTCTTCTGTGTCCGTCGTCTTGTTGCGCGTTTTAATCATTAAAATTATTGTGTTTTCATGCCACAGAAACAAAAATTTCTGTTTGCTTTCACAATATTTTCTCTTTAATATGGACATCTTCAGTCCCCAAAACAATTCTCCACAATGTGAGTCATCCATAATCATGAATCAATGCCAAGATCACAAATAAGAAACAATGAAGGTGGCATATATGTTCTTCATTTTTGTCATCTGCAACTGTTAGGGAAAAAACTGCAAATTATTCAGGCTGGAAACCCCTGAAAATTTTAACCATTGTCAGTCACCATTGTCCCATCTGAGAGTGGTGAAGCTCTGGGTAAATTCTGTAACCGAAGAGCTTTACTAGTCTGTTTTGTCTCACTAATATTTTTCCTTTTGTTTTTCCCCCTTTTTTGCGTTTATCTTTACAGAGACCACAATAAAAATATAAAAAACATGTATTTACCCATTTCGTTCCCAACTCCGGGTTTCTTCATTTAACGTCAGACCCCGAAAATATGACCTATATAGTGGCGTGACCGAAACGATCGACCATGTTAGCGAGACATGACTGTATTGTGTTGTTCAATCGCGAAAACAGATATTCTCGGGCCATAGTTGCATTTGAGTTTACGAAACCTCGTGAAAAAGCGCTATGTCGTGTTCGCGCTAACAGTGTCGCACATTTTATCTTCACTGTAGCACCTCTTGCTAACGTAGATACTGCGCGCATTATTAATTTTTTTCCGCATAGCAACGCTTGTTCAAAGTGACAGTGTAAATTGTTTTTCTTTGTCATGCAAATGACTGAATAAATGTGTCAACGAGTGCGAAAAATGCTGCATCTGTTTCGATTCCCTGGAAGACGCCGACGACAAGTAACGGACTGTCAACTGCTGGACACAAGGTAGGGAAGCAGAACTTACAATTCTTTGCCATAACAAGAGGCATGGCACGCGCGAACCGTAAATTTCCAACCAAAACCTACCGCGGTACCGGCGGTACCGCGGTAGGGAGCAGCCGGAGCCGCTGCAGGGCACGGCGGAAGGTCTGCGCCATGTTGGATTTTGAACGGCTTCGCCTTCGCAAACGGCTAGGAAGCCGCTGAAGCTAGCTCGACAGCGTCAAATGTCATAATTAAAACGTTAGCGCTCTATTTTATAAACATGATTAGTGTTTCTTATTTTAGTTTCTCAATCTATCTATAGAGCAATGGGTCGCCGATTCGTTGCAGTAATGAGCGCCTCCTACCACGGAAGCGTTGCTGAGCGCCCAGTTTACCCAGAAATCGACTCCATTGGGTCTATGGGAGTAACCGGGCACCAACGTTACTAGAACCACTCAGTTGGGAAACTGCCATAAAGGCTGGTCTGAAAAGGTGGCACCGATCCGTCCACGAGAACCGAGCTAGCTGACGATCACACACGTCGCCAATTCTCCTGCAGCAGCCAGTCGAGGAACTGCACGTGACTTCAGCTTTTAGATTGTAATCGGCCATTTTGGGCCAGAACAGATACTGTGGAAAGGGCTTCTGTAAGTACCGCCCCTTCCCCCAGGCGGACGCGCCGCCGATTACTACGAGGTTAATATGCACCTAGCTTAAGACGCGCTACCTGAAATCACCGCTGAGGCACGGTTGTATAAAAACAATATTCATTGTACGTGCAAAACTTGCCAGACTAAAGATTTTAAGTAAACAACACGCGCCCCCTGTTTTGTACTAATCTCTAAAAAACATTACCTACAGAAAGAGTTTTTTTCGTTGGTTTTTACGCAAAAAACATGCTTGTCTAAATAGCTGCAAGGCTCTGCAGTTACACGACAAATCGATGGCGGAGAAGTGGCAGCTGTTGGTCGCATTTAGCTCGGTTCTCGGTGGACGCCAGCGGCCCAGGTTTTCAACAGCTGCAGTTTCCCCAACTGAGAGTTCTAGTTAACGTTGCCGGGCACTGACCATGCCGGAAAAAGAAAAAAGAAAACTGGTGTTGCTACCGATGGGGCGTCGAAGACGGGATCCTTACAATACGAAACCGAAACAATAAAGTTACAAAAACCGAAACCGAAACTGACCAAATCGCGATAGAGGGGCGCCGTTAATACGTCTTAAGAAACTTAGCAGTAAAAGAGGGTGAATACAGTTATTATTATAAGCACACGAAATAAATGTGTCAATCACAACTAGCACCGACGCGTTATTTGTTCCGGGTGCAATGCAGTAGGGAGTTGTTTTTTGTTGTTTTTTTGAGATTTCTTTTTAGGTTCCACTCAGCTTGCAGTATTTTATTAGCAAATTATGTTACCGCACATTGCTCCTAAGCTTTATTTAAAGTATGGTCCAAACATTCCTTCAGAAAAGCAAGCGTTGCAATAGGGTATTTTCCTTTAAACTGTGACTGTATCTGAATGTTTTATTCTAGCATTAATTTCGAGCTACAAAACTCTTTGAACATTCATAACCGCATTGATGTACAACGATGGTGTGTTATGTAACCTGGGCTGAAACCATTTTTGCAATCCGAAAATATTTAAAAATAAGCGTAACCCTCGCAAAGTTAACTTGACTAGTGTACTTTTAGACATGCTCGAATTCTAGCAACACATTCTTTGGACGTGGAACAGATATTTGCATCATACAGCCCAGGCTACATAACACATGCATCAAATTGGCCGGTGTATTTATGACAGGGACGATTTTTACCTCAGTTGAATGTCTGACAAATATATCAGCTTCGTCCAAAAACAATTAACTTTCCGAAAGCACAGAAACATGTTCCCATTGATCCGATTCTCAATTGTTGCGTTCAATACGAATTTACATCGTTCTAACAGACATACGTCTAATTGGTTCCTATTGCTAAAATATACATGCACAATTGGCTTAGACATTCCTGTTTGGCCATCAAAACATTTCGTTTGACTGATAAAAATTCCGAATGATCCGATAAAGTCCCTATGGGAGCAGTCCAACCTCCTATAGGACCAAAAAGGTATGCCTATTGGCATTCCTATTTCTCTTTGATTTTCATGTGTATTGAATTAAAACAAAATAACAGCTCAGAGTTCATTAATCAGCCTAGTGTGTATTTCGTCTTGTTCTTACTGATTTTTATTCTGTGGAAACTTGGGATTATGTTTCTGTGAGATTGTGTGAGAGTTGGTTTAAATTTTTGCGCGGTATTAGGTCAACATTTGCGACTTATAAATGTTTTGAAAAATGTTCTAAGCAGCACTCTGTATTTGTAATATTAAACGGCAGTGCTTCCCAAACTGTGAGGCGCGAACCCCAGGGGTGTCGTGACTCATCTAGCGGAGCGTCGCAAAGCAACTGCTGGCTTGTTTCTTTCTTTTTTCTTTTTTTCCAATGGTTTTAAATTTGTTAAAATTACCTGTATTACATGAGAAACTAAATTTCAGAGTCAATTTCAATATGTAACTGCTTATGCACTGAGAGGGTAAGACTTGTGGTCTAGCCAAATGCCAATGAAGGAGGGGGCGGGGTCGTTTCAGGATATATTTATATTTTAGTGGATTGCGTTGGGAAGTTAGGGAGCGGATGCTGTATATTGAGTCATTATGTCTATCGCTGTGTCATTTTGATCGCCCGAGATAGTGTGCTAGTTGAGAATGGGAATAATTGAATATGTTTTGATTTCATAGAAGGGTTAACAAATAGTTTATAAGTATGATAAGTTATTGGATTGCAATTTTGAACATGACTTTGTTTGAGGAGGATGTCTTCTGAATAGCAGGCAATCTGCATTCATGATTATCTTCACCTTTGACTTTATCGAAATCCTCCGCTGTGGATCAGCTGATGTCTATTGGGTGCAGGGGCGGATTTAGAGGGGGGGGGGTCCGGATGTCCTGACCCCCTCTTGACTTCTGCATGTGTAAAATTTTGGGCGTAAAACGAAGAAGAGGGGAGGGGGTTCCTAAACATATGGTACGCTGACCAACACCTGCCGCCCCTCCCCCCCCCCCTCAGGAAATTCCTCCATCCGCCCCCGATTGGGTGCCTCATGGTAGAACTCACTTGAGTGTCTATGGATAAACTCAAAAGAACGGATATTCCATTCTTAATGATAATACTCATTTGCATGAGTACAATACATTTATAAACTCAAAAAGAATGGATATTGACTGGGTAACGATAAAACTCGTTGGAATTTGTAATAAGTAAACTCAAAAGAATCGATATTGAGTGGGTAATGATAACCCTCATTTGAATGTGTAATGGGTAAATTCAAAATAATAAATATTAGTTTTGTAATGATAAAACTAATTTAACGTTGAGTTTCTCTTGAGTTTCATTTGACTCTATGAAAACACATTAGAAGCTCAATTGAAACTCATTGTTCATTTTTGTAAGGGAGGCCATGAGTGCCATTGCCTTTCGTGCGATTCCTATGCTCGTACTGTCTCCAACAATAAAAAAGACCCATTTGACAAGGCAGTCTCGGGCGGCCGCGCAGAATACGCTTTGGCTGAACCTAAATTTCCTGATGTGAGAAAAAACAGGAACATTTGTTCTATTCTCTCTCTAAAATATTAAGTGCTTCTGGGCAAAATATGTTTAGAGCCACCGCCTAAACCGCTTCGTCAAATAACGCTTTAATGTTGTTGGAGAGGGTACGTACTTGAGCCGTTTGCCATAAAAAACTCCCAGTCGCCTCCCACGACCTCGATGCACTTATTGTGAAACTGCGCACCACAGAGACCAGAGCAACGTAGGTATTGATGCCGTCCGAAGGACGGTTCGGATTCGTTGCCACGCACATCTTTGCTGCCTCCCGTATCAAAGCGATTATGCTGCCCTGGTCGGGCATAGCGCACACTCAAAACACATTAAAAAAATTACGGATTAGCTTTAGACAAAAGACAAAATACACAATCGATTTATTAGAATGGTGCCATACTTTTAATGACTAACGATAACAAAACAGCGCACAAAAACAGGAAACACTCAAAAAGAGCAACAGTACCACCGCTGACTGACAAAAGAAGTTGGGTGGAAACTGAATCCCAGCAACAACACCCACAACACAAAACAAACATAAAAAACGCCACAAACAAATACTAAGAAACTTTATATTATTTTTGTGCAGATTATCTACACAAACATCTTTCTGTGCACAGATTGTTGATAAATGGAATCATGCAATAATCACGTATTCCTTGTTCATTTTGACGCCCTCTATGAAAATTCCCCTGACGTTTCTTCCTTTTCCTTGCCAACAATCTGAAATATTGTTAAGTGAAAAGCTTTGGGTTTTAACAAAACACAGAAATGCAGTACGAATCTTTGATGATAGAATAAAAAAAAATCGGCCTATTTCACTTATTTAACGACCCTAGCCTCATAATTTTTTTTTCTAGCTGCTCAACAGGTGTTGTAGTTTTACCGGATGTTATTTGTGGCTCAGCTCACATAGAACAATATAAAGACTGTTTCAATGTCGAAACTAGCGGATGTTGTTCTCCAATTGCAGAGAGGAGTGGCCTATGTCTAGTCATGCTGCGAAGTCGTACAAACGAAACACCACAATCGCAGTTAACATTTGGCTGAAATGATGTTAGCAGGGTTTAAAAAATAATTTTTATGCAGTGTTTCACAAACTGCGAGTCACGCGAGAGTTTCAGCAGAGATATGTGTGTGGGAGGCCGGGGGAGGGAGGGGGGGGGGCACCTAGGGAACTTGAGAAAAATAAATACAACTTCTCTGCGGATGCATCGACGAAAACACAATACATGTCGCAACTCAAGATATAGCCGAAACCGAAATTTTGTAGTGTTAGAGGGCCACCTTCGCTTGAGGAATTAAGCTCCAACGAAAAAGCTCACCTTGATCATTATGAATATATCTATCAAATAAACTCTTATGAGTGTCTACGGGAAATTTGTTCTTGCTGGCTTGGGTCTTTGTATTTTTGTTTTCTGGTGGTTTCTCTAGCCCACGTTCCTACACTCGGACTAATTTAGCCGTAAATTAAAAACTTCAGCATCCATTTTGCGTATGCCCTTTAATCGAAAATCTGGATGGGGGTCGCGACACAATATTTTTAGTATTGGTGTGTCGCAGGGTACTACAGTTTGGGAAGCACTGTTTCGGTAAATCGGTTTTGCGTTCATAGTACCGTCTACATATATACCACACCGCGACATAGTCAGAAAATTATATTGATTCGTTATCTTTCATCAGTTTCACCAATAAGAAAGAAAGGCATTTGCAGTCTAGCTCCACTGAGCATGCGGCACCAGTTGCAAAAGGGGTAGACGCCATTTTGGTAGTGACACTGCATGACCAATGGAGCAAGATATTAGGTGACCTTTCTTATTCCCTTAATGCATGAAAGCAAAAGAGTGATGATTGGTGTTACGAGGGCGTGTCACGGTGCTGATAAACCCATGGACCTTTAAAAGTGTACTAGTTGTCACAATTACTGTCGACACCGGTTGCAACGAAGTTTACGGGAATCGGAAATCACTTCGCTATATCCTGAATTTTGTTATAACCGACTTCGGTTAACGAAGTGAAAAGGGGAATGGGAAATCGTGATCGCTTCGCTGTAGCCGATAGTTCGTTATAACCGACTTCGCCTGTCTCGGCTGTATAGCTTAAGAAAGCTAGGCATGGCGAATCCCGAGAATCTCTTCCTCGTTTCGCAGCCAATGAGAATGTGGCATTTGCCGATAAAAATGCAGATGAACCAATCATGAAACAAGAAGGATGATCCTAATACGCCACACCCTGGTTTTCTTAAGGTGAATGTCAAAAGGTTGTTCTCACAAACAGTATGTTCATATGACTCGCACAGATATTCACGTTCCCAAACAGCGACAACCTGATCAAGGTGCTTTCTGGATTGCGCTAAGCACGCTTTCAATTGGTGGCCAGTGTTAACAACTCAAGAGCCATAAACCTTGTTGAGACAGTCAAAGAACTTGTCCAGTTGTTCAACACAGTATGCGGTGCTCCGCATGCCGGTGATTCTGAAGTCATGTACTTCTATAATGATGTATCCAATGCAACCCTGAATTTTCTCACTGGCGCTCTTGTTCTCATTTGCAGCGCGCCAATATAATAGCATTGTGGCCAGCTAACAGACGCTTCGCTATATTTTCAAGAAAACCTCATGCATGTATACTCATCTGCAACGCTGTCGGAACACCGCTTATCGGATCGCCTTTAATTGGTTTAGACAATGAAAAAGGCGATACGTGCCATGCCCTAAGAGAGTTGCAATGTAGGAGTAAAACAAAGATGTATGTTGAGGATTTCTTTTTTTCACTGAGACGTCATGCACGATAGCGATTGTCGATCACATTGATTGAACTGAGCAGGGGATTCAAATTTTTTATATTTACAGCGCTTCTTGGATTACAATGTTATTTCAGGGACGTGTCATAGTGGTGTATTGGACGCATTTAAAATATTCAAACTTGCCAAAGACGTTATAGAGGTATATGAATGAAGAAGCGTGGACATATTTGTTGCACGAAGATGCCGAAATGGTGTCTCTGAAATGTCCATGATCACACTGCTTCAGTTTCGCGGTCTCTACATAGCGATAAAAAAGTGGGTAATTTAAACGATATAATAAAAGAAAATGTAGTATTTTAAACCCGAACAATAAACGTACTGGCGATTCCGTAAAACATTTTACAGTCAAAAGTTAGGACACTATTTGCGACGGACGTGATGAACAAAACCTGAAAAAAGTCGCATCCACGTGTGCAACAAGGTAAACGAATTGAATGATTCATTAAAATTGAAAACGAAAGATATCCTGGAGAGTGAGCTATACATTTTTGGCTCGTGTAGCACTCATAAATCTATAAAACTGTCTGACTGTACGTAGACCTTTGTGAGCTTTTTCGAACTTCGTTATGTTCCCGTGGAGGAATGACACGACTGATGATTTATGACCGCAAATGCAACGTCAAGTATGTCAAAACCGAAGCAATTAACATGCTTCATAGAAAACAAATTCTACTTTATTTTTAACGATGTCACTTAATTGAATGTCGCGACTTGCACAGGCATCCTCACGCTGTTTGCCGTCGAAAATTCCATCCCTGGGGACTGAATTTTGGCTGCAGGCGGTGTGGCCTTAATGCAATCTATATCGATTACTGAGCTTTGGATTCGGAATTCAAGATTCGGAACCTTGGACGTGTTTTTCATCCCTCAAAACCAAAAGAAAACTTTGTTGTTGATTTTTTCGAAAGCGGAAGTGCGACTAAGGGAAACGTTCAAGTAAAGAGTTTGCGCATATAATAGTTGCATCAAGAAATATGTTTCTTCACCTGCGTTTAGCACTCTTTGACAAGCTTCGGCTCATGAGTTCACTAAGTTCAATGCATCAACTGGAATGTAGCATTTAAGCTGCACCTGCTTAAACGCTTAAACGAAAGTGTATGTTTGGTACACTTGCACTTTAGGGTGTATCACAAAAGAAGAAGACGCATGGGATCGGTCAGAACGCTCCGGTTGCTAACAGATACACCCTACAGGTTTATCCAAGCATGCGGGAAATAAGGCTGCTTCATACATCTGCGTTGAATTCTGCTGTGCGTGTTGCGTTTCATTTTAGCTGTTTCACACCATGGCACTCTAGCGTCATTTACCAGCTTGTCCTGGAACACTTCCGACTTGGGTATTACTAAACTAAAGGTTTTACGGTATTCGCGATAGCAAGTCTACAAACCATCTGTGAGAAATTGTCGTTCTTAACATTTCAGAATTATTTCAAGCCCTGCGTGAAAGACTGATGCGTCAAAAAATGTACAAATATATGAGTACGTTGAAAATGTTCCAACGCGACCCAATAGATGGCGGCAGTTTGTCAGTGTGTTAAATCGGTTCACAAAAGACGCAACACACACACACACACACACACACACACACACACACACACACACACACACACACACACACACACACACACACACACACACACACACACACACACACACACACACACACACACACACACACACACACACACACACACACACACACACACACACACACACACACACACGCGCACGCACGCACGCACGCACGCACGCACGCACGCACGCACGCACGCACGCACGCACGCACGCACGCACGCACGCACACACACACACACACACACACAAAACGCGAATGCGTGAGTTTATATCGTCCATTTGCTGTATTACCCAAGCATCAAGGAGAATGCAGGGATTGGTGTTCCACGCGCCGCACGCGCACGCCTTCCCCGTATCAAAGATTCGAAGTAAATAACGAAAATAAAGCGTTGACGAACGCGCGTGCAAAATGCCATTTGTTTTAGGTATTTGCTTTAAAAAAGTTACTACTGCTGACGCCATAACGTGCGGCGCGTGGAACACCAATCCCTGCATTCTCCTTGATGCTTGGGTAATACTGCAATAGGTCTATTGCGTTATATTGGAACAACCTTGCTGCGCACACCATGCAGCAATGAATTCAATAAGATGGATGTGTCGAGGGCGTCGATTGCGACTATAATCAATCGCAGAGATGTAAGAATGTGGGTGCTGCTCTTTTCGACTTGCCATTTCTCACCCGGAGTTCAATCTGGCATTGATCGCCACCTTGTGCACCGCGAGGAGTTGTCCAGGATTGTCGTTGTCACTGTTCTTGGCGTTGTGCACGTAACATACGCAAAAATTAGAACCATATATTTTGTTTCACATTCAAATGAACTGCACCGGAGGTAACCACTGTGAGCACCTTTCTCAAGGATGTATCTCGATTGTACAAACTTCGAAGTAGCAGGACCAACTCACAATACTATGATCCCCGATTTTTAGCGTTTCCCGCGGTGGCTGTAAATTGTGTTTTGCTTGCATCAGGCTGATTTTAGAGTGCGCTTGTATCATTTGGGACCCACCTCAAACTTAGCTCGCAAAAGAGTTAGACCGAATTAAAATACGAGCGCTAAGATTTGTGATAAAGGACCACAGCCCATATAGAAGTCGCACTGAAATAAAACAAAAATTATGTTGGAACCTGTAAAAAAAGAGAAAGAAATTGCCAACGATATCTTTTTTTTACAGTATATGTCATGGGTATACAGGTTTTGAAAGAGGTCTCTACATCCTGCCATCGCATTGTGTGTCATTAAGTTTAGATAATTCTAAAATCTGGACGAATATCATTATCATAGTATGTTTTCCGGTTTCGTTTTCTGTTGAAACCACCATGATCGGAGCGTATTTCCGCCAGAAGTTCTTTATGTTGCGGATGCTGATAATTTTGACGTTATATTACAGGAATCTGTTATACAGTGAACCACTCATGTACCCCATTCTATAATGCTCTACGGCGCAGTAGCTATACGGCTAAATAAAGAAAATAGAGAAAAGAGCTGAGCCTCTATGCAATCTCGCGGCATGGCCATTTTAAGTGATACATCACTTTGTGGACTGGAACTAAACGGGAAAAGCAAGCAGCCATAACGTGTTGACTTTGTAACCAGACGCGGGGTAAAAATGGGCGGACAACACAAATCTCTGAACACACCTGAAGTTTTATGAGGCCGAAACTTTCTGAAACAGGTTCACGACAAAGAAGAGCACAAACAAAAACAAAACAAAATAAGATAACAATATTCAACAATTCTAATTACCATACTAAAGGACAATACATTTCAGTATTGAACCAGCACTTGAAGTAAAACGCCTAAAAACAGGGACATAAAGAAATATATATTACAACAGGACACGGAGCTCGCCTGCACACGTGCTACAGTTTCAAACACTGCTGGCGGCTATGTTCTCATTTTTCCCGATTTTTTTTTTGCGTTGCATTGTGTGTGTATTTTTTCAATGACTTTGACAAAGTATTGCTCCACATTTGAAACAAGCGAAAACAAAGAAGCAAAAATCGCAAACTACTTTCGTTCAATACGCGCGCGATAGAACGAATGCGACTGGAATGTTTGTTTTATTTTCCGATAAGTTTTGACGGCACTGCCCGCCCAGCCGCGTGTCAATTGACAAAAGTGCTTAGCGGTCGAAAAAATTTGGAACAGAAGATAGCCGAAAAGCATATATATGTCACGTGCTTAAATAACGTTTTTTCCCATGGACAGGACTCGGATATACAATTTAGCAAGTGTTAACATTCGAATAATATATATTATATACCACACACGATATTTACTCGAGTAATAGCCGCACTGTTTATGAAGAAAACCTGAGGGTTCGCTTTTCCGCGGAGCACGCGGATCGACAATCACCGCGATCGACAGCATGATAACAGCGGTTTACAGGACAGAGAGAATGCCTTCGCGCGAAGACACCCTGTGTGAAAATTGCATTTGTATGGAAAATCGGGTTCTTGATCTAGTTATTCCGTATGTTATTTATGCGCAACGCGATGATTGGCTGTATACGTGTTTTGTGGGAAAGTAGACGCAAGGGCCTTGTTCATAAATAGTGGGGCTATTACTCGTGTTAACACGGTAGTGCATCGTTATCCGAAAAAGATTTATTTGAGACATATATAAAATAACACAGCACTACAGTGTCGACCACACTCGGATCTTGACGATCGGATGGGCTCCAAGGGGTCTTCGTTTTGGGACATGTTTCGGGAAGAACTTCCTTTTTTCACACCAGCACCAAAGCAAAGGAACGGACGTTACTGACCCGTTCCCTACCCTAACCCGAACAACTATTTTTGTCTATGACTGAGAAGGACTCTACGCAGATTATCTCTAGCAGGGGGAGAACTGTTGTCATTGTTCGCAAAATAGCGTCGAGGGCCGTTCCACGTCCTTCCCCGCCTTCGTTTGCCGTGAATGTCAAGCTGAAACGCTTGAATGGTCACGAACTTACCAGTCCTATTTCTCACAGCGGAAAATAGCACAAAAAGGGTGCGCAGCATGCTTTAGAAAAATTAAGTGAATATTTTCAAGAGTGGCCAGAAGACTTGGAAGGCGAAACCGCAAAAGACAGAGTAAGAATCGCGCTGAGCAGGTTTCCGAAATCCAAGAGAGTGGCAGAAGATTTCGAGCTGATAGGGGTGTGAGAGTCGCACCAGCTGCATTATTATCAGCAACATGGTGGCGGCTTAGGGGCGTTTTGTGAAAAGGTGTATAGTGAGATGAAGTATAGTCACGTGTTCCCGATGGACGCCCTTATCGGTTCACTGAGACCGTTGCCTTCGTTGTTTGCAAAGTTATTTTGAGACCAAGTTAAAAAAAAGAAGAAATCTTCTAGAATTCGAAGATACCCGCTGAATTAACATGGAAGATTCCAGAAGGAAACCTTAAAACATTATCACACATCTTTGAGGAGTGGTTGCTTCATAGCAAGAAACAAATTGCCTCTAAGTGAGGTTCTTCTTTTTTTCAAACTAGCGCAATATGTATTCTTTTTATAGCGTATCCTGCCATCAGGCACGTGGCGCAAAATACTTTATTTTTGTGCAATGTGCTTGTCATCCAGTGACTTCCTGCACTTCAAAATTATTGGGAAACCCGTTATAATAAAAAAAACGCGAATCGAAGTTCTTCTTTCAGCAACTTGCACTAGCGACCATACCCAGGCATGATCGGGGTGAGAGTTCGCTCCGGGACGTTTTATTTGCTCTCCAGATTATCCGCGCTGTAAATAATTTTATTACTCGGACGTCATACTTTGCTCAGGAAGTGAAATATGATATTAAGGCCGTTTTTATGTCGAGTGGCCGACGCGTGCGATCGTTTCTCCTGTTCAAAAGGCGAGTAACCTAGGAGAGTGCCGCATGCAATGGAAAGGGGAAAAGGCAAAAATAAAATAAAATAAAGGCAGTCGTGATTAATTAATTTTGGGTAGAATGAATTAACGGTTCAAGCTCAAAAAACACTATGCAGGCTTTCTTTTTAGCACATCCTGTACTTTGTAGGACATACAGTACAAAAACAGGCCAGCGATGCATTCGGAAAACTAATTAATGCATTTCGTTAAAGGTATTCGAGTAAAAGCATTACACATCTGTGTAATGCTTTCACACTCACCGCATATCTATTCTGCTAGGATGTCGACCGCCCTCTTTATTGGCCGGACCGAATAAGGAAAAAGCAACACTTTTGTTATCCCAGTGCTTCCCAGTACAGTTTAATTTCAAGGGCTTACGACAGATCAGTGTCAGACGATTAGTTTTTTCGATAATTAGGTTCCCAAAAATAAAACGGAGCTGATAAAAAAACGTATAGGAGGTATCTGTCGGATGTCGACACTCCGACTTTACACCAAGTCCAATCGTAGCGCGCGCTACAATTTGATAGAGCCAATCAAGACGCGACAAAAAAAAGTGCAAAGACACGGCGCTCGTCGATTTTGTGCGTATATGCTGCCAGCGCCTAAGCCAATCAGGCACAAAGTGCAGGACCACGGTGCGTTTACTGTGCGTGATTGGTGTAGTTGGTCAAACGCACGAAGGCCATGACAGCCGTGGGGGTCCACTTTCGGCAAAGCTTGATTGGCTTCATTCGATCGTAGCTGATAGGCTGCCGTCAGAAGTAGAGAGACACGAAGTATTTATATTTGTATTTGTTTATTTTACTGCTAAATAACGGTTCAAGCTTAAAACATTGGTGCACCTGTTAGTAATAACGCATATAACATTTAAATACAAAAAAGAATGGTTAGATCATTCCAAACATTTCTTTAAAAAACAAAAACACAAGAATTGAATAGTTACAATGCATAAAGATTATTTCAACACATGATGTGAGCACTTTTTAAATTGAGGTAATTTAGGGTTTAAAATGCCAATGTTATTCAATGCCAGATGATTGAAATAGTTTGGCAGTCGGCCCGAGGGTAAAGTGAAATCATTATGACTGATATGACATTTGCGATTATGACGAATATTTTCGCCGGGAATATGATAGTGAATAGATGAGACCAGAGAGCTAATATTGAAATAGGAATTGGTGAATTTAGAGAAAAATACAAGGTTGCGCGAGCATCGTCTTGAGGCAAGGTTAGTGATTTGCGATGGTCTAAGTACTTCGTCGTAGGCGTATGAGTCATGTGAAGAATATTTAAAATGGGATAAACTCTGGCAAGACCCTTTCTCTACACGTTCCACATTTTTGGAAGATATAGCACTGGGGCTATTCCAAATCACCGAGCAGGAGTTATGTTTTGGAAGAACTACACTTCGTTAAAAGACGAGGAAAAGGAAAACACTCGAATAACACTTACTAAACTTGAAATTGCACAGAGAACACGAGAACATGAGCTCACAACGTAGGATGCATGCGAGTAAAGTTAAGTCTGGAGCCAAGCATTATTCCAATATCATTCACAATCGTAACGCCAGTAATAACACAACTTTTTAAGTAGTACACAAAATGGGTTGGATTAGTATTACGCCTGTTTGTAGTACGCATTTGTTTTTTCATCATTAAGATCAAGCCCATTGTCTTTACACTATTCATAGGTGACATTGATATTGCCACGCGCGTCTGCAAGCAATCGCGCCCTTTGCCGAATGATTATCGTCCTTGGCTTTTAAGCAAAAGTATCGAGGTTCGATGCCTGGGAGCGGACGCGTCTTTTTGTTATCGCGTTCTGGTGAATTCGAGAACATCGTTGTTTATTCAAGGTCCGAATGTTGTACGCGCCGAAACTTCTACGCCTATTGTTCCAGAAGCTCGAGCGTGTACGTACATACATAAGGGGCTTCGCGTGGCGAGTTAGAGTTAGTCTCGCCCCAGCGTTCGATCCTGCTGTTTCATTTCATTTCATTTCATTTATTATTCCCTCAGGGCCCGAAGGCATTACAGAGGGGAGTGGGCGGTTAACACATAAAAGAAACATAGTTGAGTGAAGCAAAACAAAAACAAAAAAAAACACGCGCTACGCAACATCTGTTAAAAGTTGGTAATACCATTTTTAAAATCAACAGTGTTAGTTATCGAGACTATATGTGCGGGAAGGCGATTCCAATCAATGGAGGTCTGGGGTAGAAAAGAGGCATTAAAAATGGAGGTGCTGCAATGGGGAATCCCTACCTTTAGGTCATGGTCTACACGTGATGATATGTACGATGGTTCTAGAAACAATGCTTGACAGAGAGTGGGGTTAGAGTAATAAATCTTGTGAAATAAACATAGACGAGATATTTTTCTTCGGAAAGAGAGATCAGGCAAGGAGAGGGACGATTTCATGGAAGTTACACTGGCTGTACGATGATAGTTCGAAAGTATGAACCGGGCAGAACGATTTTGAATAGATTCGACAGCTGATGCAAGGGTGATACCGGGGCTCCAGATAGAAGCTGCATATTCAAGTTTAGGACGAACTTGGGTTTTATAGAGGAGAAGTTTTAACGAAAGGGGAGCAAGCGAAAAGTTACGTTTGAGATAGCCCAAAAGTTTATTTGCGTTGTTAGTGACATATTGGACGCGGATATTCCAGGAGAGGTCGTTGGTTATGTGAATGCCGAGATATTTATAGGAGGACACAGAAACTAGAGTAGAATTGTTGATAGAGTAGGAAGGACAAGGGTTGTTATGACGAGATACTCTCATAGATGTACATTTAGTGATGTTAAGCTCCATGAGCGATTCTTTGCACCATTTGCATATGCTGTTAATATCAACCTGAAGGGCAGAAATGTCAGAGTCGTTAAGTATCTCTTTATAAATGACACAATCGTCGGCAAGTAGACTAATAGAGGAAGAAACATGCACAGGAAGGTCATTGATATAAATCAGAAATAAGAGTGGTCCGAGTACGGAGCCCTGAGGAACACCGGAGTTAGCAGGTGAGGGCGAAGAATTAGTGCCATTAGTTCGAACAAATTGGAAGCGATTCGTTAGGAATGATTTTATCTGTTACGCCGACTTCAACTCCCGCGACGTTTTTTTGTTATCTTCTGTTATCTTTTTGTTCTGGGCACAAGTTTGTCACATTAAACGTTTCAGTTTCTTCAGTTATTCTTTGTTTCGTCACCTCGTCATTCGTGACAATACCTTCATGCAGTTGAGCAGAACCTTTTATTGTCAAAATATTTTCATAGATCTTGAGATCGTTTGCAAACTGCAAGAGACTCGAATGTCGAATGATATCTTTGATATCCTTGAAAAATATTTAAAAAAGTGGTCCATCATTGGAACACTGGAGTGCACAGATGGTGCATGCGAAAAAAAAGGAACAGTCATTTGCGTTGCCGACACAGTTTCCTCCTGCAGAAAGGCCAAACTAAGAACAATGCTCATCACTGAGACCATACATAGAAAGATTGTGTAATAGTAGCTTATGGTTTACACGATCCAATGTCGTGCAACAGTTAAAATACACGACGTCAGTTTGCTCTCGAGAATAGACTTTTGGGGCAACATCATCTAAACAACACAAAATAGTTGTTTCAAGAGTCCTGCTGCTCATGAAACCATAATGTGCATTGGGTATTATGGGCTTGATACAATATGTCAAATGCTTATGCGTGATTTTACGAATACCTTCGAAAATGCGAAGAGCAATGATATCGCTCTATAGTTTTTAACATTTGATGAGGTGCCTGATACAAAAAAAATGCATTACTAATCTCATTTTTCAGGCGCACTGACAACTTTGAGGAGTCACGAATGAAAGGACCAAAATCTACGAAAACCTTATTTCAAACATAAAAACTAATGAAACAAACCTGTGCAAAAAAAAAAACGAGCGTCGAGACAGCGGAAAAGCGGGCGGAAATTCGGCGGCGACAGCAAGCGACAGCAAGACTAACTGGACAAGGTCACGCGCAGTTCCTTATCTAGTGTGCCCTCTCCATCTCGAAAATTCGGGCCAGAAGGTTCGAGCGCCGAGCGTTGGGGGTGTGAATGAACACGCACTTTCGAAAACAAGCAGGTAGGACGAAATGATAAAAATTAGATCATGAGTAACAATAGGCGCCGATCATTTAGAATCCGTGACAGGGCGTTATTTGCTTTGCCCCGTGCGCGTAATTATCTACCCTTTAAAAGCGCATAGTCCCGATGCAACTCGGACGAAAAACAAAAAAGGCTAATGAAAAATACGGTAAGACGATTATAAACATGCAGCGTCACAGTCCTAACGCGCGTAGAAAGGCTTGAGTCGTACGACGTGGACCACTTCGGGTCATGGCTGGCAGCATCCTGATGGTGGGGTTCCGTCGGGTAGCACTTCATAGCTCAAGTCCCCAGGGCGGCGAATGACCTTGTAGGGTCTGAAATAGCGTTTATGTTTCTCGCTGAGACAGCGGCGGCGAATTGGCGTCCACACCCATACCCCGTCTCCGGGCTGGAACTCCACGTCGCGGTGACGAAGGCCGTATCGGCCAGCATCGACAAGTTGTTTTTCCTTTATCTGAAGATGGGTTAGCTGGCGTACTTCTTCTGCCCGTTGGGTGACCAGCTGGGCGTCGTCGGTGCCGTTGTCCGTCGGGTCATGGGGCAACATGGCGTCGAGCATCGTCGTAACCTTTCTGCCGTTCACCAGCTGAAAAGGTGCAATCCCAGTGGTCTCTTGAAGTGTCGTGTTGTACGCCAATGTGACGTAGAGCAGCACCTCACGCCACGTCTTGTCTTCCACGTCCACGTATATTCAGATCATGTCGGCGATGGTCTTGTTTGCTCGCTGTGTCAGCCCGTCGGTCTACGGATTAAATGACGTGGCTCGACGGTGGTTGGTGTGACTCAGGCGGAGTATCTTTTGTGCCAGTTGCGCCATGAATGATGGGCCTCGGTCCGCAATCACGACTCGGGGAGCGCCGTGTCGGAAAACGATGAGTTCGACAAATAACTTAGATACTTTTAAAGCGGTTTCCGACGGGAGTGTTTTGTCTCGGCGTAGCGGGTTTCCACTTGCCAAAATTATCAGTTGCCACGATTATCAAACGGTTTTCCTGCATCGACGGCGGGAAAAAGCCAAGTAGATCCATTCCAATCTGCTGGAATGATGCAGTCGGGGGCGCAATCGGCTGCAGAAGGCCTGCCCGTGTGGTGTCAATGACACGCTGGAAAGTTCCATGCGCCATGCGCAGTTCGAAAGGCATCACCCTAAACTCGTACAGTCCATCGGGCATGACGAAAGCAGTCTTCTCTCGGTCCCGTTCGTCGTCTTCGATCTGCGAGTAGCCACTCTTCAGGTCCATGGACGAGAAGTATCGGGAGTGGCACAGCCAGTCCAGTGTGTCGTCGATGCGAGGGAGCGGATACACGTCTTTCTTCCTTCCCGCGTTGAGCTGCCGGTAGTCTACGCAAAATCGAAGCGCTCTGTTCTTGTTTTTCTACAGTAATACTCGAGGGGCTCACGGGCTGCTTGAAGGCTGGATGACATCGTCGTTGTGGATATCTTACGCCTGTTCATGAATGGCCTCTCTTTCCATTGAGGAGGCCCGGTACGGCGGCTGATCAACAGGGAGCAGATCATCGCTGATAACGATGTGATGTTTCGCAAATGTTGTTTGGCGCACTTTCGACGTTGCCGCGAAGCCGTCACTGAATTCGGCGAGGAGGTCACTGAGCTGTCGTCGTTCCGTGGCACTGAGCTTGGGGTTAACGTCGAGCTGCGACGGCGGTGTACTGTATGGCTGAGATGGCGAGTGCTCATCGGAGATCGCAGCGATTTCGTTGGTGTTCGGGTTCCCGACGCGGCCTACAACGGCACCTTTCGTGAGGTGCTGCGCCTCGTGTCGAACGTTCGTCACGAGGACCACAGTACGTCCATACTGCAGCTATGCTACGCCCCTTGGAACGACTATTTCTCTCCCGAGAACTTCCCCACAGGTAAATGCATCGATCACGACAGGCACAAGAACATTTGACCGCGGCGGCAGGTTCACGTGGTCCGCAATGACTCATACAACGCCTGGCGTCGTTCTGGATCACTCCGGAGGTAGGATGGGCTTTCTAAGCGTCAACTTGTTCGCTCCAAGGTCGATCACGGCACCGTATTCACACAGGAAGTCCATGCCAAGAATGACGACTCTCACAGTCCTGAAAGACGACGAACTTGACTGAACGAGGTCTTCCCGTGAATTGCGACGCGAGGAGTGCACCTCTCAGCAGGCATAATGAGGTGTCCTGCGGTGCGTATTTGCGGGCCGTCCGAGGGCATCGTGACTCTCCGAAGGCGGCGAGAGAGCTTCGCACTCAGAACGGAGTAATCTGCTCCGGTGTCCAAGAGTGCCAACGGGTCGTGACCGTCGATCCCAACGTTGAGGCTATAGTGCCCCGTTGCAGAATCGTCGCTCCGATGCTCGTCATCGCTATAGTCGCCCCCCCCCCCCTTTGACATTCTTGGAGAATCTTGCCAACGGCCGTCTTCGGCACGCCCACCTCCAGGGGTTGCCGCGCTTAGCTTTTCCGAAGAGGGGCGAGGGGTGATGGGCTTTCACGGCGGGGCGTATGCATTGACGAAGCTAGAGGTCGTGGTGAGGTCGACCGGGACCCACGTCGAAGCGCAGGAATTGGAGAGGGTGGACGTCGTAGGTAGTCGTCGGTCTCCCGAGGTCGCTCACCATTCGCTCACCAGGTGGAAGCCGCGTAGCCCCAGCTGCCGGTATGGGCATTGGCAGTAGACGTGGTCGGCTTCCCGCACTGGTGGAACAGCGGGCGTCGGTCAGTCGGTTAGCCATGCACCACACGTCCGTGTTTTCTGGCTCACGAACTTCGGCTCGAACATACGGGGCTTGTCTCTCAGTGCACCGAGCGTAATGCGGCATAGGTGCTTTACGTCCGATGGGCGCCGGGTGCTGTCGCTGGCGGGTTGCTGGTGGTGGTCGTCGGGCCATAGCGGAGCAGCTCAGGGCCTGTTCCTCGGTCACCGCGATGCTGACGGAGGCCTCTGGTTGGAGTGCCCGTTGAACCTACTCTCGGACTGCTTCGGTGACGGAGAGCGAAGCGTAGAATTCGGCAGCCGGAAACAATGTTTTCAGCTCCTCCAAGAGGACGTTGCGGATCATCTCTCGGACACCTGTGAGGCCTAAATCGACGTCGAGGTTTGAGATCGCAGGAACACCAACGTTGGGCAGTCGCTTGTAGTGAACGGAACGGTCTTAGAGGGCCCAATCCATGTTCGTTGCCTCTTTTGCGAAAACATCGACGGTGGTAGGTAGATTTCCTAGACAACCACCAACAATCACTTTTTTGAGGCCGCGTATAAGGATCTTCAGCTTCTTTTTTCTGTGGCCTGGGGATCCGCCACGGTTGAATAGGCGAAGAAAGTCCTCGACAAAGCTCATCACGCTTTCGTTTGGTCGTTGAGCTTTCGACTGCAGTAGCTCTTCGGCGCGTTCCCGTCGTTGCTGGTTTGCGAAGCTTCGACGCAGCTCTGGCTTTAGGAGCTCCCCGTTGGTAAGCGACGCTTCATGAACCAGCGTAGCACGGTTCTCTCGAGGGAAAAATAGACTTTCTGAAGTCGTTGCTTGGGAGTCCATTGCTAACGGAGCGCTAGTGCCCGTTCGTATATTGCAAAATATTGAAAAAAGGGTTCTTACGTTTTGGTGTATTTATAGACTTCAGTAAAGCGTTCGATGTTCTCAATCACCACATCTTCTTACAAAACTAGGCAATTATGGTGTCCGCAAAGTACCCCTTGCTTTACTTACATCATATCTACAATGTAGGAAACAGTGCGTAGTAATTGACGGTCGTTACTCTTCCTTTCATAATGTTATTGCTGGTGTACCACAAGGAAGCATACTTGGGCCTCTTCTATTTAATGTATACATAAATGATATTGTTAACATCAATCACCAAGTTCAGTTTGTCACTTATGCTGATGATGCGAGCCTCTTTATTTCTGCTACTGATGCTGATGTACTGATATGTAAAGCGAACAATATCTTAAGTAAATTTGGCATGTGGTCCAATGTTAATAGTCTTAAAGTAAACACACAAAAATCCAAAGCCATCTTATTTACATCGATTAATAAACCAGTTCTGGTTAAAAATGAAATCAAACTTGGGGATTCCCAAATTGAGTTATTTAGTCATCATAAAATTTTAGGCGTACTTTTTTCCGAGTATGTGATGTGGGATTGCCATGTAAACTATCTAATTGCTAAACTTTCCAGAGTTGTTGGCATTATTGCCCGCTGTCGTAATGTTTTACCAATCAGTATTAAGTTAAAACCTTACTACGCACTAGTTCAGTATAATTTAAATTACTGTCATCTTGTATGGGCTACGACAACTAAGACAAACCTTCAGAATCTACTATTATTCAAAAAAAAGTTTTACGTTATATCGCGGGTGTCTCATATAGAACCATACAGAACCATTATTTTCTAGGTATCAAATACTTCCCGTAGAATGCGTATATAATTATCGTTTCCTCGGTACCCTTCGTTTCTCATCGCCAACATTCATAGATATTTGTATTTTATTTCTGAACTTGAGAAACGTGAAAGTAGTATAAACACACGCCGTGTAGACACTTGGCTCCTTCCTCGGTGCCGCACAAATTACAACCTCCAGTCATTGCATTACAAAGTACCGTACATGTTAAATAAATGTCTCACGAAGAACATAAACATGTACACAATTGGCAAAAAGACTTACGTGCCTACTGTTTTAACTATCCATAACTAATTTTGTTTTTTTGCTACTTCAGTGTTATGTGACCTTGTTTTATTTTTCTTATCATCCTGATAAAGTGTTTTATATGTTTGTTGTCCGAGCTGCGGCCATGTATAAGGGGAACCCAGACGCAGTCAAGCTGCTGCATTTAGCAGCTGGAAAAATAAAGTTTATTGTATTGTGTTGTATCGTATTGTATTGTATTGTATTGTATTGTATTGTATTGCTGCAACCCGTCTTCGAGGTCTTTGTAAATTTCGCCCTGGAAGTTTGTCGGTGTTTGCGGGGCGATGGGCACGTAAACGACGGGGAAGACAGCAGCGGGACTCTCAGTTACTCAGTTTGCAGACCCCGGGAGGTCATTGTTGGTTTCATCGAGTTCTTCCTCCTTGGGTCCGAAAGAAATCGAAATTCCGGGTGATCACCTTGTTTCCGACGGCTCGCTCGGGCTTCGGTTGTTTCACCAGGAGGGAGTCTTCCAGGAGCTGAAATCGATCGGATCATGTTGCTCTTCGGGGGCGTACGAGGAAGTGGCGTAAGGTCCTGCCCCGCACCTACACCAGAAATGTCAGGAATGACAGGAGGAGAACGGCGAAAATCCCGTTTAAAACTGAAAGCTTAATGGGGCGAACGTATGTCAAACAAAATTAAAAACGAGCGTGTTCAAAGCAGAAAAGCGGGTGGTGATTTGGTGGCATAACAGCAAGGGAGAGCGAAACTGAATCGGCAAGGTCACGTACAGTTCCGTATCTAGTATGTTTTCGCATCTCGAAAATTCGGGCCAGAATGTTCGAGCGTCGAGCGTCCAGGGAGAGAATGAACAGGCACTTTCGAGAACATGAAAGTAGGACGAAATGATAAAAGTTTGTTCTCGAGCAAGAATAAACTCGAATTTTAGGGGCGAAGCTCCCTGGGGTCTAGCCTTGTCCGTCCGGCGTCCGTGCTCACATCGATTGCCATTCATCTGTCTTCTTAAAAAAAGAAAAAAAAATGTTTGCGCAGTCGACAGGATTTGAACCTGTGCGGGGAGACCCCAATGAATTTCTAGTCCATCGCCTTAACCACTAGGCCCCGACTGCGGGACGAGTAGGGGGCTCTAAGATGTGGTAGTAACTCAAGAGCTGGGGATGTTATGGATGAAACGTTGCATGTAGCTGCTCAACGTCTATACGGGAGAGGCCGCTGCGGTCAAATGCGTATATAATCGCGTTAAACTTTGCATGCATTGGCTCAACGTTTATAGACGAGAGGGCGCTGCGGTCAAATGCTCAAATGCGTATATAACCACGTTCCATACCACAGATTCTCTTTCTGACATGGACTGTTGACTTAAGCGGTGAAGATGCGTTCCCACGGCTTCTAGCGGATCCAAGCTGACCCGCTAGAAGAACCACTGGCTCTGCATTTCACCGACCATAAAGCAGTAATAAAGAAGTCGAAACGCAACCCGGAACTCAGCACTACCTATGAGCAATAAAAAAAAATCAGCACCATCAGCACTACCTATAAACAATAAAATCAGTATCATCAGCACCACCAGAGCTTCGCCACAATCAACATCATTCACCACGTGGAGGTGCGGCCACTTTTTTAGATGTCAGATTCAGAGCGTTGCTTGTTCGGCCCCGCGCGCTGCAATGTGCCGTCGGCGCTGCTTTTTACGCGACGACTATGTGGCATATATTTTTCCAGGAACATCAATGCCGTATACGTTATTAGATAGCATATATAACAAACGACCCCCACAAAATACCCGACACAAAAATAGATTTGAGATAACGACATGGAAGTGAATAAATCAGCATCACGTGACCTGGCATTTTGTGCTGCGGGGCACATCATGTTATGTGGTCACTTGGCATGATGCAGCATGAGCCTACAAGTGTAGGTCTGAATTCATAAACGTTATCGTAGCGATGTTAGCGATCATAAGACGTATCACGCTGAATAATGTCTTCTGAGGGATGGTAAAAAACTGTATTTTATGAGAACCAAAAAGACAGGTCTGTCTAAGGCGCACGCCAAACGAGTTCGGGAAATTACAGTTTTTTATATATTATATACGGTCATTCTATGCCTAATGGGGGTATTCTGGCTATTGGTTTGTTTGCTTTTTATTCTATGTCTTTTGTTAACTTGTATAGTATATTGCATGTGATATCACGCCCCGTATCTAGCACAGCCTAGTTGGGGGCGAATAGTTTTCATAAATAAATAAAATAAATAGGCGAAATCTGATCGAACCCATGGTACGAAAGCACATGCGAGGTAAATGAATGATGCATAAAAATTAAAAAGATTGTATTCCAGTTAATACGTAAATTATTTTGTGTCCGGATCAGCACTGCGCAATAATTGCACTTTAGTTACCTCACGCGGCATTTTCCACAATCATGGAAGAAAGCGCGCCGCGTTGGAACGCTCCGCACTAAAAATTACGAATCTGCCGACAATACGAAGGCCGTCCTACGCGTTTTTTTAGTATTATATTTATTTTCAGCATATCGGCGTGACTTCCTGTGGCGGTACATATGATTCAGATGTTGATGCGCTGCGGCAGATGAAATTGTGCCGATTAAAGGCTGTTGCGACGCCCATCAGACGAAGCGGATGCTCATCGGTGTCAGCGAGGACGCCGCTGAGATCCTGTAGCCACACATCCTGCGCAAGCATGGGCACACTTCACATTGCCGAAAGAGACGTTCCCGCGAAAGATATGACCCCGTACAGCGAGCCGACTCTTCCGAATGGCACCGACGCCACCCCCGACGGAGAAGTCTCACGTTTTTGCACTGTCCCCGGGGCACAAATTGTTCGGGTCCACAGATGACGTGCCCCCGAACTTGATGCATCGAGTGGCGGCGGGCTCACGAAGAGCCGCTGGGAACTCCTGAGGCAGGACGTGTGGCTTTTGCCGCTGGTGCACACCGAGTTCTGGATATCGGCGGCGTTTTCTCTGATCCAGCCTTACTTCCCGAATCTGGTGAGTGAGATAGTAACTGCAGTGTTTGTTTTTAAGGTCTACTTTAAGCCGCGCAAACACCGCTAACACATCGCACAAAAGACTATGCAGACATGTGCGAGGCATACATATGTGTATGAAGCAATAATGCTCCGAACATTCTCATGGCGCGTATCTGGAGATTATTCTGTCGTCATGTTTGCAGCAAACCCCGTATGTTTTCTGTGGTGTATGAGCAGTGTGACGTACGCCACATGTAGAAAAGAAAAAAGAAAAAACTAGAAAGGTTTGACTTAGCAGGTGCATCAGGTTGAGAAGAGGCACGCATGCTGCACCCGGATGCGCTTGAAACGCCAATTATAGGTTTGCTTTATTCAGGTTAATGAATAAAAACTTCTTCACTTTCGTCCTTTTTTTAAATGCTTTTTTACCCCTAAGTGTCTGATATTTAGGCGACGACCAAGTTCTTCATTTAGTCCACTAAATATAAAATATTAACGTGAAATGCTGAGATAATTATTATGATTTTATGATTACAATATGTTTTATGGTTTTCTCGGAGATCGGGGGTGCTTAATATGTACTTGTTTCATTTAAAGGTTTAGCTCATGTTGTGATTCGAGATGCATTTCTACTTCTGGGGACTTGGGTCACATGAGTCTGTGGCATATATGTAAAAAAGATGTACCGAAACCCTTTTCCGGCACCTTATTTGCTTCGGCAGTTTCTTATTATATTGATTAGATTGAAACGGTCACATATCTACTGATCTAAAATTTTGAATCAGAGGGACCTTAAAATAGATGAATATTGCCCTTTGATGTATTTTGTAAAGAGTGTCGAACCGAAATGTTGATCGGTTCGCTTCGGGTTCACGGCTTTCGGTTCAGTTCCGTTTAACTTCCGGGGAGCAAAACTAACGGTTCAAACCGGTTCGAACCTTCTTGAACCACTAAATTGAGAATATATTTTCCACGTTGTTCTCGCAGTAGGCACTGTTCACGCCGTGAAACGATTAATTATATATTTTTTTCTATCGTTTGTCCAATTTCCTTTTTCTTTCAGATAGCAAAAAAATAAAATTCCATTTAATTTTGTTTAAAGAGTAAATAAAAATTTACATTAACGTACAAAACGTTTTGTTTATACGAGCGAACATACCTTTGTTTACCAGAGTCACATATATTGTACCTGAATCAAAAAGTTTTCGAGAGGTGAGGTGGGTCGCCCAAAATACCCGTGATTGGTACACCTTCCAGTCGCAATAGGAAACGTTGATTCATGGTTGTGCCCTTGAACTGAGGAATGAATTGTAGTGCATAAAATCATAAAATGGCTGCCTAGTCGCTATATATATTATGAGCTATGGTTTACTAAATGAGTTTCACAATATGTATATGATGAGGGCACAACTGAGCTAGAAGCAATAAACGTTTCTAAATATCGTGAATGTTTTAGGACAAGCCCTTTCAGTCTTTCGTTTATAGGAACACTGAGCGGCAATCATAATGCTTGTTTTTCTAACCAACACTATTTACAACCAGCACCGTGACGCAGGGGACGAATCATGCAGGAAGAAGGGATCGCAATTCACGCTAATTTATAAGCACCTTCGTACTCAAATGGAATATGGCCTAAAAACGTGCTTACCCTAGTGAACATTTTTATACAGGATAAACTGACTTAGCCTGGATGGTGAGGTTTGTTCTTGACGAAATGTCTGTCAATTCATTTAGCAAATAAGCATCAACCTTGCTAATTGATGATTTTTTTTGTTAAACATAACAAAGTCATATTTCATGCTCTACTCGACATCGTAGCTACCTAATTGGACACTTTCTGACGGCTTGTGAACGTACTCGTCATAGTTCCGCCACGCGCCCTGTGCATTTCGTTTTTGTTCAGCCCGCGGACACGTAAAAATTGTATTCACCATATAAAAGGGACAATACCAGACTTTTATATGTTTGAAAAGTTAGATACGTATCAGGAACACATAACAAAGTAAATTCGCCTGAAAATTAAAAAAAAATGCTTAAGGCTTTTTCAAACCACTTATAACGTTTCTATCGAGAATATAAACGCGTCAAAGGATTTGCAGAGCATCTCAAATGATTTGGCCGTGCATTTACTTCTGATATATATCTTTGAGCTGATCGACCCTTTACTTGTGTTCCGAAATGTTGCCAGTAATGGAAATATATTTTTATTATCATCGATAAAATTGACTTTATGAATTTCACCTAACCGCTTCAGACCCACGAGAGAGGACGATACTCGAAAATACGCAGCTGTTGAGTGTGCGGAAACGTACGTTTTGTTCACTGTTTGGCAGTGTAAAATACCGGGTTATAGGGTACGCCAAAATTGACCTTGTGCTCAAATGATAGATCGGAAGGCAAATAGACGACATGTACAAAAAGAGGGAAATAATGATTGGTATTTTTTCTAAATCATACCTTACGTATGATTTTTTTACCTACTATGACACTTTTGCTGTAACGTTATGCCTTACAGCAAAGAAATGCATAACAATGCATGCAATAATATTTCTAGTTGAGCATAAAACACGAAGGACAGGCGAAGTTTCTTAGAATCCTAATATAAATCACATTTGGGCATCAGCTTTCAGGAGTTCGAAACTATACGAGATACGGCCTCGGGAGGCAAATTTTATATTCGGTATTACGTGCACTCGTTTTGGGCCCTCACTTTATAAATCTGTGATTAATCAGTGATGTGCTCTAACATTTCATGAGGCTGTCGTATATCATCGCCAGACTGCTATAAATACTGCACAACTTTACTATTTGGATATCTATTGCTAGTGTTGCGAGCATCGCCGTTCACCAAAAAAGCGGAACTGTTTAACATGGTTTGCAGGTGACGTCATCGCACTATATGCTGGTGGTCATTGCGATTTGTTATTATTTCGAAAATTATATCTGGTAGGGAAAAATGCACGCTGCAGAAGTTTCGCGCCCAGTGCAAGCCGTGCATTTAAGAGGCACAAATTCCTCTTCTTGGTGCATCCACGTTAGGAACGGCACGAACGTGTGGTACGAAAAACAAGCTCTTTCTGGCGAGAGTCTTTTTGTAAACAAAGTAGTTTGCAATACAAAGTAGTACCAACTAGCCCATCTGTCACTATAGTTTCCGGGGCAACGCTTTCTGGTCTGCGCCCAAGATGCGGGGCAGAGGAACCTTTACGACACAGTATGGTTCTAAAATAACCAATATCCCCCCCCCTTTCTTTTTTACTACTACGTTGCTCCTCCAGAATGTTTTTATTTTTATTCCTGAGTGACTGTCTTTGTCCGTTTTGGGAGGATGTTCGTTCGGCAATTATCTGTGTGTCACTTGATAACAGAAATCCTCCATTGCTTTTACTTTGCCCTCAACTCTGAAGTTTAAAGGGATTATCCGGTCAAATTTTGTATTCGAGAAAACAATTGAATATCATTGTTACTGCCTCGAGACCCATCGTACGTGCAATATCTGAATTTTATATGCCCCTCTGCATGAGTAATTGAATTTATACTGCTCCAATCGCACTCTAGCGTAAACGCTGCTTTCGGTGGCAACATTGGAGCTCTGACGTCACACAACACAAAGCGAGCATTTCTGTCTCGTCGTTTACCTGCGAGTGAACGCATCAGCGTGTTTCGTTTTTAATGTTGTGCTCGACTTGTTTCGTGGTTGGGTAAGATTTTTGTTGCACGGTTGGGTGCCACAACTACCGGGCAGCACATGCGAGCCAAGACATGACGTTCCGCACTTTTCCGTGAGACGTGCAGTGACGAGCAAAATGGACCGTCGCCGTGCGTGGGGACTGGGTTCCCGTCAAGATCGAGATCCCGCTTATGCAGCAATCATCTCACAGAAGAGAGCTACGAGCTGAGCTCTAAGCAGACACAAGGCTCGTAAGCTGAGGTGTGATGCTGTGCCAACGATATTAAACTACGTCCATCTACTCCTCGCCCAAATCGGATCAATCAATTTCATTATGCAGCGAAACCGAAACCAACAGCTAGACCACCCGGAAATGATACCAGAAAGTTGTATTTAGCACGCGTGCAGCCAAAATCAGTTTGACCCGCATGTGAAAATAGAGCGTGGCTACGATTCACCAAGCTCGTCCAAGTCAAGTGACGACATGCATTTGAACGATTCGCCGTTTGCCTTCGACCCGCGGACATCGCCTCTGAGGGAACGACCCGCAGCCTCATCACCGATCCAGTGGATGATGGATCCGCAGCAATGCGTACCCAGATGCCGCTCCGTGTAACTAGTTGCCGGTTCAGAGGCGAAATCTGCATCCTTTGCTTTGCAAGCGCTCCTAGTTCGATCGGCGGCCGTCGCAGTTGTGTTAGCGCGAAACGGCATACGTTTGCTCGAAGCTTATGGCTGTTTTCGAGTAATATCCTGCTAAAAGGCGTGACTTTTTTTGCACACGCTTGGGAACTGCATTAGAAGAACCGTATTTCAGTAGGGTACAGCCTAGGAGACTATATAATTCGAAACAAAATACAAGACATCCATCGACCAACGCTTGTTATCCCGACCATCCGACAATCCTTTGCGTTTTGTGACGTCACGCAGCAGCTACGGATGTCAGCCATTGACACTGGCGAAATTCGGGGTGCAGTTTCGTACATACGCTCATGAAAGGTTTAATTAATAACGGGATATCATATATAAAAATAAAAATGACGTTTGTGTACATGAAGGCTTCCTCGACGTAACGAGCGCAAAAACTTGAGTACTTCCGGTTTCGACCGGACAATCCCTTTAAGCAAAATACAGGAATGGTCAAAACTTGGAGAAGAACTTGAGAACGAATATCCTGTGAGACTGCCAACGTTCGGTCGTCATGCTGAGTCCACTAGGATTTTTTCTTTTCAGGTATCCCTCCCGTACGCACTTATAGTTCTATGTAACGTCGGATTAATAAGTCGCATTTAGTCCCTTCAATACTTCAAATCCCGAGGGCAAATTCGTGAGGCACTTCACCAACAACGAAAACATGTTTGGGTGCCTCAATGATCTGTATACATGTAAAATGGGTCGTGCAACATTTTTTGTACTTTCGGTAAATACCGCGAACAAGTTATCCCTGACGTTGATAACTTGCAAAAAACATCCTTTAGTTTCTCCCTCCGCGCAATGGCAGAAGCAGACTAAAGAAATAAAAGGAGCAGCTTTCCCCTCTTCAACTTGCAATTAAAACAAGCGGCTACGTGATCTGACGCTAATATATATACCGTCAGTGTTCGTCAAATTGATACGGTGGGTTGGCAAAGCATAGAACATAGGCTGAATTTTTTATAGTAGGACGATTATCATCTTCAATTGAACACGAGCTGTTACCCGAATGTTCGGCGATGCTGATTGTTATGAATCCGAGCATTGGACTCGGAGTCATGAAATCGTGAACGTCACGGTGTCACGCGACCCTCAGTGCGAAGTCGTGATGTCATGTTACATCCGGGTGTCAACCACGATAGTATATCTAGTGGCGTACTCAATTCAAATCGGCTTAACGCAGTAAGTCACGTGACGGACGGGGTCACATGACGCGACATTAATTATTAGCCTGTCTTGACGCCATGATGTCAGGCGATCACGTGACGCATGGTTAATCATAGGTGCCAATACAAAAGTGCCACGAAAACACACAATTTATAATACATTGCAATTCTGTATAAGACTATTTGATCAATACGTAGAAATGCCGGTGCCAATTTTGTATTCAAAACTATTAATTTTGCAATACAATAAATAAAAAAAATATATAAAAAACTATCGTAAACCGTTTTGACACGGTTACCGTTATAATTTTTCTGGTTCAGTTCCGGTTCAGGTCCAAGATGGCGGTGAAAATTTCTGTTCGGTTCAGTTCCAGTTTAAGTAAAAAGAACGGCTCAGTTCCGGCTTTCGGTTTAGTTTGTTTCCAGTTCGATATCCTAATTTTGTATACAGGGTGTTTCAAATTAAGTTTTACACATTTCAAATATAACACCTTCCACCTAAGTTTTACTCACAGGCGGACACTAAGTGCAAGGATAATCGTAGTCGTGAATTTCCAAATTAGCTCGAGTTTATAAAAAAAATATTTCGATTACAATTATTAGGGCAAATATCTATATTGTCAAGTTCAAGGCCGTCTTATTCCAAGACTGTTTCACTTTTGTTTTTAAACTCTTGTAATCAGCCCGTGTTCTGAGAAATACGTCTCTTATTGTTCCACTCAATGCGGCTTCTAGGGAGATTTGGAACAGTTTACGCAAATAATAGCATCGTCGTCACTGTGCACGCGCAAAACGCTAAAGCGTATTTTTTTTAATTTTTCGTGCTCTATTTTAGCGTACTTTATATCTTGGACATCGCCTGCGTACGCAAAGAGGCTTTGCAGTCCTCCAAGGAGGATAAGTGATGCGCGAGATATTGGCTAATACCAAGACGACGAGTAAATTCAGAAAATGGCGGCTCCCAGCGCCGCGGCAGCCGCAGAGCCGGAGCTTCGGCCGCATTGGCGGTCGCCGTGAGCGAGACTTTGCGGCATCCTCGCGACTGAGATTTTCAATACAAGACACCATTTCACTCTTCTGGGAGGTAAATGTTTTACGAACTGTTAGCGAAAACCCAGCAAGGTCGGCAACGATCGTAGGCAACGTGCTGCTTGCGACGCCCGATCGTTTCTTGGCGAAGGTACGCTGTGTGAAGGTCAGTGGAAGGTCCGTACACGAGATCTCTTGCCAAGTCGACACAAGCGGACACGATCGGTTGACCGCTCGCGTCGCATTTTCATATTTAAACAAATCTAAAATATTAGGAAAATATTTTCTGTCATAGTTGGTTAAACATCACGAAAACAGAAAGCGCGAAAGACAAAGACAAGTGGAAGACCACATAGGACAAGCGCTTACCCTCAACCGACGTTTAAAATCGGCAGAGGACGACTAAGAAAATAAAAAAAACCTAACGTTAAAAGCGATAAATATTTTTGAGAGAGGAGCGAAATTATCTGAAAAAGCGAACAATTAAAGAACAGTAAAAAAAATTAAAAAGAAAATAAAGTAACAGAGTAAGAAATAAAAATAAATACAAAGGAACAGAAGGAGAAAGGTAAAGGAAATTTAAGGAAGATTAAGGAAAATATTTCATGTTTTCCTTAATTTCGATGACAAATTCGTTTTGATTTTATTTTGATCACAAAGTCACAGATGGAGCACTGATGCGGGAGTCCCATTTGGTCGCAGTGACTTCAGCCTAAAAAAATCTCGCTATTTCGTTTATCGGAATGTATAGCGAATTGCCCCGACAGGAAGGATTTCACAGATAGCTCATGTTCTCTGACACTTACGTTAATGCCTCTTCCGGATTGTCCCACCTAAAACTTCCGATACGTGAACGGGATCTCATACACCAGTCTGCTGCAACATTTGACGTATTTGTGTCTAACGCCGCACTCGTCAGGATTTTTGCGATGGATGGTGAATTTGGGGCATATCTTTCTTTAGCTTGTCGGAGGCTGAGAGCTACAACCGGGACATCGGATTTGAAAGCAATTATCATGAAGTTATGAAAGATACGATATATATAAGGGACAACCGCCTGTAGCCTTTTTTTTTCAATGCTTCTTTTGCTCTTTTTTTCGTTTAATCATACATTCAGCAACGTCAGGCAGGATGGAAGTGAGTTAGCCTGACGCTTTGAGCCGTGATACTGGCGCGCGAAAGCTCTCCCTTGCTAAATGAATACAAAACGTTTTCATGGCAGCACTCAAACAACTAGAAAATATGCCACTTTTTGACCTGTTTTGAGTGTGCAGATTCATTCTGAAGTATTTGTTTCTAAGAACTAGGTGAATACATCCAACATACGTGGTCATTTGAAAGGTAAGTCGCATATAAAAAAATGGGAGGTTGTTGTTAGTCGGCCTGACCTAGAAATATGCTTATTATGGTGCAGATGTCGTTTGCGTCCGGTAGTTTTGCCATGAGCCAAAGCCAGTCGTCAACGTATTTGAATATGCGTGCGACTGAATAGGAGGTCAAACACCAAATTATGACAAAGTAACAGTTTGAAAAAAAATGTCCTCCAATGAAAGCTATTTATGACACAACCCGAATTCCTTTTTTCTCTATTTAAGTCTCTCCTGAGAACGTGAGAAGTGTAGAGCACAAATAAAATTTCAAAAGCTCTTGGAAAGACGCGACCGGTAAGCCACAAGTGTTCTGAAAACCTTGGGCTACATTAGAGTCGATGCATTCACTGACCATGTAAAATTATTTTCTGTGCGGTATTGAATAAAGTAAGTTTTCTGCATCTAGGGAAAACCCATGGCATGTTTGGGTTGAACTGCCTTTCAAATACTGAATTACCACCTCTGAGTTGTATACCAAGAATGGGTCATCCAGTTGGAGGACGGACAATTGACGCAGAAGGAACCGCTACATGTCACCCTGCCAAGACTCCTTCTCAGTCACAATTACACGAAGAGGCCATCCCTCTTTATGGGCCCTCGCCATGAAAAAAAAACTTGCAATTGGTACTCGTTTGACGCGGTGATTTGTTTCCTTAATAAGTTTAAGTCCAGTTTGTGGCACAGTTGAAGAGCCTTGGCCTTGGCAAGTTTCGATTCGAAGTTAGGCAAGCGGTCAAAGATTTTTCCAGGGCAACCTCAGCCTATCCTAGGTAGATATCCCCAGGTGACAAAACGAATCCTTCCTCTTTGGCGGTCATTAACAGGTTCATATTGTTACGATGAAAGTGACTCACAATGCTTGATAGTTTTAATTCGCTTGCACGATTAGGACCTTTCTCAGTAACACATCAACGCAGTCATCGATGCATGGGGGCCTGTTATTTTGTGGAGCTTTCGCCGCGATGTCAGGAACGGTAGATAACATGTGGTCGCCCTGATTTTTGTTTGGGCATCGTCCAGAATTCTTGACCCTTCTCAAGGACCTTGCCTAGGTGTGCAGGAAGAGACGCATCCCACGGCAAAGTGACAGACTCGCCTTGGCGTTTCCTGTTTTGAGTGCGGAGAAGTTTCAAGTGTAGGATGTAGGAACACCAGAGGAAATCAGGCATCTGGCTCGCTGAACGCAGAAAGTGATTGTACCTTGACCACTGGGCGGTGTTAGGAAATCCACAGCCAGATAAAACTTTGAAGCGCACTTGAGGCCTTCTCAACATGCAAGGCGAGGTACTGCTCCTTCGCCATCCGACGCTATGTAGTTGCCCAAGTCATAAACGAGCAGATCATCTACTCAAGACCTTCAACGGATCAAGCCAATAGTATATGTAATATCCTGCGTTCCGAGATGTGGAGACAAGTACGATTCTATCGAATGTGCCTCAAGGTTCTAGCTGGCTGTGGATTTCATAACAGCGCCCACTGGTCAAGGTGACAATCACTTTCTGCATTCAGCAAGCCAGATGCCTGATTTCCTCTGATGTTCCCACAGTCCACACCTGAAACTTCTCCGCACTCAAAACAGGGAACGCCAAATCGAGTCTGTCACTTTGCTAGTGGTGCGCCTCTTCCTGCACACCTAGGCAAAATCCTTGAGAAGGGTCGAAAATTCTGGACGACGCTCAAAGGGCAAACCGCCCACATGTTATCTACCGTTCATGATATTGGACGAAAGCTCTAGAAAATGACAGGCCGTGATGCATCGATAACTGCGTTGATGTGTTAATGAGGGTGGGTCAAAGTCGCGCAAGCGAAATAGAACTATCAATCATTGTGACTCACTCTCATCCTAACAATATAAATCTGCTAATGTCCGACAAAGAGGGAGGATATGTTGTGACACTTCGGGATATCTACCTAGAAAAGGTGAAGGTGGCCCTGGGGTAAGTTTCAAACTTTCAATCGCCTTCCTTACTACAAACCAAAACTTGTCAAGGCAAAGGCTCATCACCGCGTCCAAACGGAACCAATGGGAAGTTTTTTCAAGGCCGAAACCCATAGGATAGATTAACTTTTCGCGTAATTCTGACTCAGAAGGGATCTTGGCACGGTGACATGTCGCGGTTCCTTCTGCGTAATTTGTCTGTTTCCAACTGGATGACCCATTATTGGTATCCAGCTCAGATGGGGTAATTCAGTACCTGAAGGACAATTCAACCCCAAACGCGCTATGGGTTTTCCCTAGAAGTAGAAGACTAATTTGATTCAGTATCGCACAGAGAATGGTTTGACACCGTCAGCGAATGCGTCTACTCTAATGGAGCCCTACGATTTCAAAACCCCCGTCGCTTACCGGTCGCGTCTTTCCTAGAACTTTTGAAGTTTTAATTGTGCTCCACGTTTGTCACATTCTCGGGAGAGATTTACATACTGAAGAAAGGGATCTGGATTGGTTCATGCGTGGCTCCCATTTTGTGTGACCTCTTTTTCTCAAAAGGAAACAGGGGCATAATCCTGGGTTTGACCTCCAATCAAGTCGCACGCATATTAAAATATGTGGACGACCATCTTGTGCTTATAACAAAAATACCTGACGCAAATGACATCTACATCATTAAAAGCACATTTATAGGCCAGGCGCAAGGACTCAGTTTTATCCACGGACTCCAACTAACAAAACCTCCAGCTTCTTGATATGCGACTTACCTTTCAGCTCTTTTCTGAAAGAGCTAAAAGGAAAAGAACACCAATTTATCGAGATATTTCAGCTAGATAAACTGGTGTTCCATGCAAAGAACCACGCGAACGATTGCCCGTATAATTTAAGCCGAATTTAATAATAAAATTGCGTTCGCGAATGAATTATGGAGACCAGAGGTTGAGTTTTCTGATGCGAGACCATTTAAACCACCAGACGTATATTTTAGCGACATTGGATTGCGTACCATCCCTCTACCAATCTAAAAATATTGTACAATAACATTTAATCACAGGGAATAAAACCGGCTGTGTTTTAAGTAAAATGCTTAGGATGATAACTAGCAAATGTCCTTTCACATTATGTTGTTTTGTGATGTATTTGTTTTGTTTTGTATAGATTTTTAGTTTGGAGTGAAATTGTATCTCATTTGTTCCATGTTTTTGCTACCGTTGCTGTCAAAAGGATGGCATGGCCCCTTCAGGCATTTATGCCTTTAGCCATGACCCCTGAGACATCTCTGTACTGTTATGTGTCTTAAATAAAGGTATAAACAAACAAAGAAACAAAGAAACAAACACCTTTCAAAATGACCACGTCCGTTGGATATATTCCCCTAGATCTGAGAAACGAATAGTTCAATATAAATCTAGACTCGAAACTCGTCAAAAGAGGCATACTTTCTATATGTTCGAGTGCTGCCTTGAAAAAGGATTGTATACATTCAGCAAGGGAGAGCTTTGACGCGCAATATCACGCTTCAAGGCGTCAGGTTGACCAATTCCATCCTGTATAACGTTGCTGATTGTATGATCAAACCAAACAGAACAAGCAAGAGAGGTAGAGAAAACAGAAGCTGACCGGCGGGCGTCCATTATATTCACCGTGTTTATCATACCTTCAAGAGGAATGCCTCCAAATACGATGTGCCGGCTGTGCTTTCAGCCCCTCACATGCTTAAAACCTCTGCCCCAGAGTCAACACCTACAGCAAAAAAAAAAAAAAAAAAAACCGGCCAATAAGGTCTTAGACACTGCCACAAATACGTCAAATGTTCCAGAAGACTGGTGTATGAGATCCCGTTCAACCGTAGAAAGGTTTATGTGGGACAGCCCGGAAGATGAATTAACATAAGGCTCAGAGAACATGCGCTATCTCTGAAATCCTCTCCGTCGGGGCATCTCGCTATACATGAGAGGGACTGTAAATGCCCGCTGCTGTCCAGCAAAAGGATTCTGAGGAGTTGTCCCGCGATAAGCGAACTCGTGAGATTTTTTAGGCTGAAGTCTTTGCGACCAAAGAAGACGCCTGCATCAGTGCTCCATCTGTGACTTAGTCATCAAAAGAATTAAAGTACATATAATTTGTTACTTATTTTTCTTAAATTTGCTTTACCTTTCTCTTTCTCTTACGTTTTGTTTATTTTTATTCCTCACTTTGTTACTTTAATCATGCTCACCTTTTCCTTTAATTTTTCCTAATATTCTTTCTTTTAATTTTCTAAAAATATATTTGTCAGTTTTAACGTTTGTTTTTTTACGTCTTCGTCCCCTTCCGAATTAAATTAAATACGTCAGTTGACGTAAGCGCTTGTCCCGTGTAGCCTTCCGCTTGTCCTTGTATTTCGCGCTTTCTATTGGCGTGACCTATGAAGTTACTATAAATCAAAAAGTTTATTATTTTTTTGTTTTAGAGCTACAGACTTTTGTGTGAAATAAGAACTGTTACTCTATCTTGGTGGTATCGCAAGCCCTACATGCTTGGGATTTGCGTCGAGGCAGAAAAGGCTATTCTAAACCTCTTGCGTAGCATGCGCCAACGCCAGTGCTAAACGTAGCGTTAGCGTGCGCACAAATTGCGTAGGTTATTCTAAAACTACCTAAGAACCTATTTAAAACCCCAAAGATTGAACAAAAGCTCTCCTCGGTGTGACGCAGGTTGTTGCGCACATTCATGTGACGACGGTATGGGGAAGTAACAGTTCGTCTCTCGCCCTCGGCTTGCAAAGGACTGTTACTACTTCGGCTTATTTATCACAGGTAACTTATACGCAGCGAACGGCGTCAAGGCCTACACACATATTAACGCGTGGACATGGTTGAGCGCGGAACGACGTCCTTGCAGCAAGAAGTAGCTGCTTGCGGCACGAAGCATGCGGTCGCGCAGTGCTCCGTATCGCGACGCTAGACAGTTGAACACTGCTCAACTTTTTGAAACGACGCGTTGCGGTGGACCAATCAAAAGCCGAGAAAAAAGGGGAGTCACGTTCGTACCAGTGTTGCGGAATGCCTGCCCCCCCCCCCCCCCCAGTTCCATTCAAATTCCATTCTGAGGAATTACAGTTACGGACAATTCCATTCATTTCAACTCACTGGAATGAAGGCGCTCTGACCATTCTCACTCCTGGAAGGGCTTAGCTCCACAATTCCATTCCTCTAATTTCTAAATGTCAAAAAATGGTCACTGACAGCCATATTGTGTAACTGAAAAAAAAAATCAGCATAAAGCTGCTAATGTTATCAAATGCAGAGACGACCGCAAAAGTACGCAAAAGCATCCTCAAGGCACTCATTTTGTTAAGCCGAAGGTTGGTCGCACAAAGGGCTTCATGGAAACCTCTTTGTCTCTGCAGACAGCGATAGCGCGATCAAGCGCAAAGAGCTCGAGAGTCGCAACCAACGCTAAACATTAAGACCACCGCTATTCCTCTCAAACAGACCGTATATCCTCCGCAGATACATGGTTAGCGTGTTGTCTGTTTGATAAGGCCTTAAAAATGTCTAGTTTGTGCGTGGCACAAGAAGCTATCTTGACCCCTGCTTGGAATACTTTCACAACAGCACCGCTAGTGCATTGTTAGCAAGCAGCGCCGTGCATACCTGCCCCGAATGGCTGCGGATACAGCAAAGAACTGCAGAAAATGTGCAATTGGTACACGGCAGGCAGCACAAGCGCCTGTAGCACCATAGTATGGAAACTGCCTTAGAACGTAATCTTTTAGGTTTGCTGTACGATTCTTGCGATTTATTACCATATTGCCACGCGTGTCGGCGAGCGACCGCGTGCGTGGCCGAGTGGTTACCGCTCTTGACTGTCTCGCGAAAAGTCTAGGTTTGATTCCAGTCAGTGGCACGTTATCTTATTTATTCTTTTCAACGTTGCGTTCTCGTGAGTTCGAGAGCAAATAGAAAGACGGTGTAAACCCCCCCCACCCAAGAAAAAGGACCGAAAAACGACGGGCGCCTTGCTCTTTCTAGAAAACGCGCACACAAAATAATTTTTTTATTCAAGCAGCGTCCAGGGCACTGGGCGACTGACGCCAGGCGCCGCACTGTCGCGCTTGTTACGGCTTCGCCTTTTTGCGCCTCCAGATATCGCCACAGCGACAGAAAAACGCTTTCTCCTTCCTCAAGGAATATTGCTTAGCAGCAAGAAAAGAAAATACACACACGAACACACAAAATAGCTCTTTAGTCTTTCGGCCTATGCAGATATACCTGCGTTCTGTTTCAATGCGATGGACGACTCGACCTACACGAGCCAATCCATAGTTTATGGCTTGTCTCGTGACCTCACGCCCCCTCACCACTCTGGCCAACCGGAAGGACACGGGACACCCTCCGAGCTATGAATTGGCTCCGACGGCTGGTAGCGTCCTTTGCCGTCCATCTTGAGGTGAAAGAGAGTACGAAACTATGCGCCTCCACGCCGACTCGTCGACGCCAATTCGTGGTTGCACATAGACGTGAAATATACTTATTTTTCTTCATAATCATTAAGCTGTCTCCATGTCGCCGCCGCCGTTTGTTTAGTCGAAACTGAGCCGCCGACGCCATCGTCGCGAATATTTAATTGACTGTGCGCCGCCGCCTGCAAGAAGGCGCGCGGCTCAGATTTTATTACGTCCAACCGTTTTCGATGAACTGGCAACCGCCATATGACATTACGGTTCAATCCCTGTTCGGGTTTTATAACGAATGTTTGATTTCAGTTGCGGTTCTTTTCCGGTTCAGTTAAGAATAAGGCTATTGCTCCGGTTTTCGATTCGGGTTGGGTTCGACACCCTAGTTGAAAGCTACATGATAATCGCGCATGGTCACAACAGCCGCTTTGTCACATCTCGCGGCGCCAGGAACGGCACCTTTTCAGCCTACAACCATTCAGTTTTGGTTGCTTCACTGCGGGCCCGCCATTTTCGTCCTCAAAGGACCATAAGCCAGTGAGATAATCAAGCTGTCAGTCACCTCCGGCGTAAGGATGCAGTTTCAAGAGGCAATTGCCATGCG
>JAZHYW010012650.1:0-17294 GCA_037355805.1 Ixodes ricinus | reverse complement strand
TTTTTTTTTCTTTATTGCCTGTTTATATAGTGGTTACAAAACAGACGCACACCCATACACTTAAAGAATGTTAAAAAAAAAAACAAGTTAGCCACTTAGTGGCTAGCACAATTGCATCAAAATCTTTTCAGACACACTAATTCATTCAGAATTGGCAACCAATCAGGAGGTTCAGGCATTGCTCGATACACTTCCCGGATATATGCTACACTTTCTATAAAATTATCTCTTGCAGGGCGCACATTAACATCCGCGTGGCGTACACTCATTCTTGTCCTCCATAGACTGTGGAGGCCGAGAAGCATAAACATGTCATACGGGATACCGTTCTCGTTCTCGACAGGTAAAAAACGGATGCCTTGTGCGGTTAGAGGAAGGTCTTTCTTCAGCGTACGCTGAAGAACGTCCCAGTGGAATACGGCGTCCCAACATTCTATGAAGACGTGTTCAATCGACTCAGGTTTTTTACATAGGATGCAATTAATAGACCACGGTACAAAAATGCCTTTGTCCTTCAGCCAAGGTTTGACTGGCAGAACGCCACTATGCAATTGAAAGAAAAAGACTTCACGGATGGCTTGACCGGCATTTTCTTAACCCTTTTTAGCACATCCTGCCCCTCGCCCTCGCAGTACAATGACCTGTAGAGGGGCACTGGTAACAAAACATCCACTAAATCTTTATATAGTCTTTTCCGAGTGACTGAACTGAGGTACTCTAAAGAAAAACGCACCTTTAGCATTTGAAATGAAAGAACAACTTCACGCAAAAAGCCTTGAACACTAGGACACAGTAGGCTACTGGAGGAAACAACAAATTCCGGCAACGCGTTTCGTAATCGCACCTGCAGCACAGTACGCAAGAATACATCATTCTGGTCGCGTAAAAACATAAACCTAGACACAATCTGCCGAATAAACAGATGGGACAATCCCAGGCCGCCTCTTTGAACGGCGCGAAACAAATTTGTACGGGTGGAACGCTCCCAGACTGAACCCCAGATGAAGACTGCAAAAACTCTGTGCAGCTTTTGTACGCTAAGGCGCGACATAGCGATAACCTGCAGTATATACCACACTTTTGCTACTAAAAATAAATTACATACTGTAGCACGCGCAAACATCGACAAATCCTTACCCTTCCAATTCTCCGCTTTTTCTCTCACTCTTTCTGTCGCTTCGTTCCACATTTGGGTGCTATCTCTGTAGTGCTCGAGCGGCACACCAAGATATTTCACGGGCAAGGACGTCCACTGAACATTCAGAAAGATATGAGGCGTTGTGTCCCAGCTGCCGTGCCAGAAGCCTGCACATTTACCCCAATTAATCGCACTGCCCGTATTTTTGCAAAAGGAGGAGGCAACACTAACGGCTTCACGCACGCTTTCTCGGTCAACACAAAAGACAGCCACATCGTCTGCGTACGACAGAACTTTCACTTCGGACGACTGTAACGTGAAGCCACGTATGTTTTCACTGTTAATTATTCTCAAACAGAAAGGCTCCAAATATATCGCAAAGAGCAGGGGAGACAGGGGACAACCTTGCCTTACGGAAGAATTAACGTTCACACCGACACTAAGATTTTTGTTGACAATTAGCGATGTCGTACACCCGGCGTATGCCATTTTTAAACCATCTAGAATTACGGAACCTACATTCGCATGCTCTAAAATCCGGAAAAGAACCTCATGTGACACGCGGTCAAATGCCTTTTCTAGGTCGAGCTGTAACATCGCTACTCGGCGTTCAAAGGTATCGCAGCATTCGAGGATACTCCTGGCAACGTGGATATTCGTAAAAATCGTGCGGCCTTTAATACCGCATGTCTGATGCGGCCCGACGAGACTTTTAATAACATTTTGCAATCGTCTAGCCAGAACTTTCATGAAAATTTTGTAGTCAACGTTCGTTAAGCAAATGGGTCTGTAGGATGATACGGACAAAAGTTTTACGGTGTCATCAGATTTCGGAATGAGAACCGTATGCGATTTCAAAAACGACGGCGGTAATATACTTTTATCGTACGCCTCATTCAGCACTTCATATAGGGCCTCTGCTGCCTCCTTCTTAAACTCTTTGTAAAAACGAGCGCCAAGACCGTCAGGCCCGGGTGTCTTCCCTACGCTTAGCTCGTCAATGGCCGCTTCTAACTCTCGAACGCTAATCGGTGCTTCCAGACTTTCACGAACGTGATCCTCTAGCCTAGGCATGAACGATAAAAATTCGCCTTCGAAACCTTCGCCCATTGGTGCTCCTTGACCAAAAAGATCCCGATAGTAGTCCACAAAGGCTCGCTCGATCGTTTTCTTATCGCGGGTGATCATATTTTTATACTGTATTTCTTTTATCTCGTTGCGCTGGGCTTGCCTTTTTCCTCGCTAAGCGCGCGCTTCGTCGGTTTTTCATACGCGTTCCCATGACTGGAAAGGTAGCGCCATCTTTCCTCCTCACCCTTCACGTTTCTCTCTTTCTCTCTTTTGGCGCCGCGCGCGCCGCCTAGGGGTACCAAGAAGGAGAACTAGCAGACGACGGCCGTGTCCTCTCCGCGCATTCAGAGAGCACAATCTTTCGCGTTGCGTATTTGAAAGTGCAGGTTTCTGATACATTCTCACATTGCATAGTGCCAAGCAAGTGTTAAACACCAAGAAAGAATGAGTTAAACGTGACGGCAGCGTTTTCAACCTTCTGATAAAGCTCACAGAACTCAGTACATAGAAAATAGAACGCAGCTTTATTTTCACGAGTAACAATACAAAGATATGGTTGTCACGAGCGTTGTAAGCACCGTCATCGTCAGTAATAAATACGTCAGAAAGCCTTCATAATATGCGGCCCCACAAATCGCGAGAAATTCTAGATCCTGCAATCTTCCACAAGCTTAATGACTACAAGCGCGAGTTGCGACTGCTGCTGCTTCCGCGCTAAAAAGAGCTTGAAAAGCCATAGCAATCATACCGTAGATAAACATGCATGAGCTATTGGGGACGCCGGACAATTGCGATCATTGCTGTCGAGGCGGTTTCGCCCGTGGCCTTCTGAAATTCGGGTGACTGCATGTATAGCAGGGCTAATTTGCCACTCGTTACTCTTCAATTTTTTTTTTTTTGGCGGGGGTTAGGGGCACGGTTGACGTTGATGCACTGCTACTGTATTCCGATCTGTAAAGCCCTTCTGTACTTACGAATCGATGGTGTCGGTTGGCCATACCATTGGAAACTAGGGTTCCTTCGTTTGTATCGTGGCTTCAAGCCTCTTTTTTTTTCTAGTTTGCATGAATTCTATGGTTATTTGCCAAAAATAAAATAACTGCCCAAGCTATGTAAAAAGAAAAGATAGTGACACATTATTTATATGTTGTATTACATAGATCTGTAATAAATGTGTTGACATGGCAGTTGGGAAGTTTTGCCTCCTTTATATTTACTAAAAGTAAAAATATCCAACTTGGGTTTTGGTCATTACCAGAATTGGGAAAAACAAATCTTGCAAAGAAAAGGCAACTGACTCTTGAGAGTAAAATATGTGGCATGTATTTATTTTCAAATTACCACAGACCACCATAGCCAAGACAGCAGTGAATGGAAACACTTATACACATGCTCAGATACAATTTTTACAACAAAGACAATATATGGAAATTTATTAAAAGGTGTCACACTACACAAATTTAACAGGCAAAACATAAAAATTATGAAAAGGACTCACACTAGCCAGCTTTAGCAACAGACAGTACACAAATATAATATTACTAAAAGGCCTCATCTGAAATATATATACATACAACACTAATATATACATATACAACACTGAATGTTTACAAGAGGTTTAAGGGGAGACTGACAGTGTACTTATGCTCGCCAAGGTTTTTATTTGTACATGACATATGCGAGCCCAACTACCCACAACACAATTTGTGGCTCGAAATTCATATTCTTTCCACCCGAAAACCGCGGATCGAGAACTCACCAGTTTGATTCGCACTCACTCTCTTCTCCGTGGTCACTTGCCAATTTCTATGGTTTAGACGCAACAACAAAATATAATCGAAGTCATGGATCATTGCACACACTCAATATTAAAAATAGAAAAGAAATATGATACCCATTTTTTGTGGCTTCTAAAAAGCCCCAAATATGTTGATTGAAGAAAAAAAAGTGCCACAGCCATGTGACTTCCGCCAACTCTCCTTCTCTATATTTCCTCGTCCTCCCCAGTTCAGTTTCGGTTCCGAGCAGTTGCATTTTTTGACCATTCAAAATATATGCGACGCTTTAGTAAAATATTGATTAGGTAGTCTTCTGACACCATAATGAATCGCCTGACAAAAATAAAATAAGCATTTTGGGGGTTGTCAGCGTCCTTTAAGTATTAATGTAGCAAGGAACGAACTATAAAGGTTACGTGAAAGTTAATTATCTAATAAACAAAGTAAAACTAGAGAAACACAAAAAGAGTCATTCACATGATCAGGAAACATTGTACAAAGCACTCGGGCAGTACAAAACACCCAAGTCACCGAATGCTGCTTGCAGCGACATGCATACCGATGCTTCGGCTGCCACACTTTTGGCTGCCCCGATCACTCTCCAAGAGCCGCTGGTTTTCTTTTCTGACTAGAATACGCATTCTTGTCCTCAAGAAAGTTGCAAGCAGCACTTCACCAATTCTATGACAAGTTGGGAGGCAGTTCCCCAGCAGCAAAGCCTCTTGAATAGTCGATTGCAAGTTGGACACTAAAACCTTATTTGTAATAAGGGCTTCTTGGTTGCTCCGCACATAGCCTTCCGCAGTTTCTACAATCTGCAGTACTGCAGGCGAAGCTACTGCTAGTGTCAAGCTCTCCTTGTTATACGACTTAAGCAATGTGAGTTTGTTCGCTCCAGTTGTTCCAGTTATGGCTGCCCTGCAGCTTTCACACGAGTTCTTTTTCTTAATCTGTGCCACAACATAGCCCGCCAGGTACTCAAGAGATTCTTGTTCTGGGTTTTCTAGATCAAGAAAATCTGGAGGGGAAGCAACACTACTTTTTTTTTGGTTGTCTTTTCATTTTGCTCCATGCCGGCCAGAAGGAAGCAATCGTCTTCAATATAGCTGCCATCCCTGCTTGGGCGTAGGAACTGAGCCATCGTAGCGGCACGAAGTGTGCTTTTGAACTCCATCACACGAGGCACTGGGTTTTTGCACCGCAGAGTTGAGAACAAGTTCTCGAGCGCATCCTGACTGAAGCGGCTAAGGAAAACAAACTTGAAGTCGTAGCTTTCAAGGAAAAGCTTCTGTAGCTCCAAGACAGACGTGGTAGCGAGGATGAATCCAGTCTGTACTGGCTTCCATGCAATCTTTCCTCCATCAACGATAGAGAGTTGCTCGAAAAGTTGAATAATCTCCTCTAGAAATCCAACTGCCTTGCCATACTGTACATCATCAAAGTGACTGAGAGCCAGTTTGGTCGTTCTTGAAGTCATAAGGCGAAACCACCTGAACATAGTTTCGACAAACCAAGCAGTTGTTACTGCTGACTTCTCCAGCGTTCCGTCATCCACTAGCAAACGCAATGCAGCGCCTGTGTCACTGTTCAGCAAACTGAATGCCGGTCCCACTTTCATTTTATCGTAGTGGTTAGGATCCACACAGGAAGGCTTCAAATGGGGAGCCAGCTTCAGGTCTGCCTTGCTGTCGATTTCCACCAGCTTTTTGATAGGCTCGATTGACACCTGGTTTCCTGGAAGACCATGTCTTTTGACAACTTCCTCGGGCACACAGATTTTGTGATCCTTCGTCAAGTGATTCCTTAAGTTCTTAAAAAGATGCGGAACATCTGCCATGAAATGCAGCTTCCTAGTCTTATCGCATGGGTGGGGACATGAGGTTTTTGGCTTGCTGTGCTTGCCAACAACTATTCCGAACAATTTCCAAAGGCCCTGGTTTCCGCCACCCATATCCGTGACGACGACATCTATTTTAAGGAAATGGCTTCACAGGCCTTTATAATCTCGATTATAAAGTCCCTCACAGTCTTGGCATGGAACGAGCCACCAGTCAGATGATAGGCGATAGTTTGTTTCCAGCGTGTACTTACTCCACCAAGCATAAACACAAGCCCGTGAGTGGCCAAACAGCGAGCTGGCAGCGTTCCATCTGCTAGAGGAAGGGTAGGGGGCCCAAGCACCCTGCCAGATGAGGCGTCATAGGCCAGTCCTCGTTTAAGTTGAATTTCGTCGAGCATCAGGGTGGCATGACGCTCTTCTGGTGACATGACATTAACCTGCAAAGAGTAAAAGAGTAAGTGGGCCGATTCAAACAATAAAGCATGTGGCCGCAACAAGTATCAATGGTCAAAGCAAGAGCCATATCTGCACATACCTTTAATGCAAGAGACTCCATAATGTCATGAAGCAACCCCGGAGCAAACTTGTACCGTTTTAGGCGACGTTGCAGCGTACGTTCTGAGGGCAAAGGTTGGCCAAGTTCCTTCACGACATCGTAGCCCCGTGCTCCGCAGGACAGTCTCACTTTTAAGGCTTTTATAATCGTCTTCTTACTCCATCGAGTTCCCCTCATTGTCTTTTTTTCAAGGCATTTGATTTGGTCCTCATTCATGTACTTCTTCAGTCCAGCAGTAAGGCGCTGCTTCGCAGCAAGTGCTTGGCATCTCTGTTTCTGTGCTAGTCTGAGCCTCCGTTGAGTAGCCTGGAGTTCAGTTTCGAGTTCTTTTATCCGCTTCAGTAGAGCCGCTTGTGTGGATGAGGCTGTGAAACAAGTTATATCTGATGTAAAGCATTTCACCCTGAAGACTCAGTAAGAGAATGGTCACAGCACGTAAGCGGACTAAGCTTACCGGTTGTTGCGTGGATTTGGTTGGAGATGCAGGATGTCTTGGCCCTTGACCTCTTCGTAGCTGCACAGAACACAAACGGTGTGAGCACCCAAAAAGCGTAGTAAGAGAACCATTACGGTACGTAAACCAACTAAGCTCACCCATTGTTGTGGGGATACGGTCAGATGTGCAGGATGTCTCGGCACTAGACCTCTCCATAGCTGCACAGAACACAAACGGTGTGAGCACCCAGAAAACATAGTAAGAGAACGAGTATGGCACGTAAACCAACTAAGCTTACCTGTTGTTGCGGGGATATGGTCGGATGTGCAGGATGTCTCTGCACTTGACCTCTTCGTAGCTGCACAGAATACATAAATGGTGTCAGCACCCACAAGACGCAGTACGAAAACCGTTACGGCACGTAAACAAACTAAGCTTACTCATTGTTGCGTGGTCTTGCTCGGATATGCAGTATGTCTCCGCACTAGACCTGTCCGTAGCTGCACAGAACGCATAAATGGTGTGAGCAGCCATAACATGCAGTAAGAAAACCGTTATCGCACATAAACAGATGAAGCTTACCTGTTGCTGCGTGGACTTGGCCAGATGTGCAGCATGCCTCGACACTTGAGCTCTGCGTAGCTGCACAGAACATATAAATGGTGTCAGCACCCACAAGACGGCAGTAAGAAAACCGTTACGGCACGTAAACGAACTAAGCTTACCCGTTGTTGTGCGGTCTTGCTCGGATATGCAGTATGTCTCAGCACTGGACTTCTCCGTAGCTGCACAGAACACATAAATGGTGTCAGCACCCACAAGACGCAGTAAGAGAACACACATGGCACGTAAACTGACTAAGCTTACCTGTTGTTGCGTGGACATGGTCAGATGTGCTGTATGTCTCGGCACTTGACCTAGCCGTAGCTGCACAGAACACGTAAATGGTGTCAGCACCCACAAGACGCAGTAAGAAAACCGTTACGGCACGTAAACAAACTAAGCTTACCCATTGTTGCTTTGTCGTGGTCGGATATGCAGTATGTCTCGGCACTTGACCTAGCCGTAGCTGCGCAGAACACATAAATGGTGTGAGCACCCACAAGATGCAGTAAGAAAACCGTTATGGCACATAAACGGACTAAGCTTACCGGTTGTTGCATGGACTTGGTCGGATGTGCAGCATGCCTCGACACTTGAGCTCTGCGTTGCTGCACAGAACACATAAATGGTGTCAGCACCCACAAGACGCAGTATGAGAACCAATACGGCACGTAAATGGACTAAGCTTACCTGTCGTTGCGTGGACATGGTCAGATGTGTTGTATGTCTCGGCACTTAACCTAGCCGTAGCTGCACAGAACACGTAAATGGTGTCAGCACCCACAAGACGCAGTCCGAAAACCGTTACGGCACGTAAACGAACTAAGCTTACCCATTGTTGCGTGGTCTTGCTCGGATATGCAGTATGTCTCGGCACTGGACCTCTCCGTAGCTGCACAGAACACATAAATGGTGTGAGCACCCACAAGATGCAGTAAGAAAACCGTTATCGCACATAAACAGATGAAGCTTACCTGTTGCTGCGTGGACTTGGCCAGATGTGCAGCATGCCTCGACACTTGAGCTATGCGTTGCTGCACAGAACACATAAATGGTGTGAGCATCCACAAGACGCAGTAAGAAATTCGTTACAGCACGTAAACAAACTATGCTTACCAGTTGCTGCGGGGTCTGGCTGCGACGTGCAGGATCTTTTGGCACATGACCTGTCTGTAACTGTACAAAACAAATAAACGGTGTGAGCACGCACAAGACGTAGTAAGAGATGGGCCACAAGGCATAAACATACCGAACTTACCTGTTGCTGCGTGGTCTGGTTCGGATGTGCAGTCATCTTTAGCAGCTGACCTGGCCTTGGCTGCATAGAACACATAAACGGCATGATCACACATTTCATGAGGAGTCAAAATGCCTTTGACTATTGAGCTAGTATGTAAGGCAGCAGGGACTGATTCAAGAATGTCATCTTGGTCAAGATCATGTACATACCAGAATCATCATCTCTCATTCGTTTGCGGGGTGGTTTTCTTGCTTTTGGAGTTGGCCGATGGGAGAAGATGCTAGGTGTAGCATGTGGTTTCAGCTTTTTTCATTTGAGTTCAGGAGAATGAGTGGTTCGAACTCATCAACACTGAAGTGATCCTACGATAAAAATAAAAAAAGGCATTCATGAAAGAAATTTCTGCTTGAGATCGGTACGATTCATTTCTTAGTGGCCCACAATTATATAGGAATAACACAACGTACACAAAAATAATGACCTTTGGGATGGGAAAACAACGCACTGTCGTAAGGAACCGGCTCACAATTCTTAGGAAATTACGATCTGCATACAGCGTCGGATATGCGACCCGTTGCTGCGCTAAAGAAAGGGGCCGCATATTATGATGCCGTGCGTGGGCAGTCTCTTCGTGGCATCGGTATTATACACAAAAAACAACACAAAAACGCCAAATGGTTCGCGTTACTCAAGCAGTGTGCATTTGCTGACCAATCTGCTCGAACCGACACGCTTTGGTACAATGTGCGATCGGCAATACCCCGGAAACGAGCAAAATATCCATTCCGTTTTTTTGTTTTTCGTTTTTTTTCACACGCTCTTTAAAGGCTGCATTTGCGACAATTATTGTGTTAGGAAGTGTGTATGTAGGTACAACGTGAGACGTAGCGAAAGAGCGAACTCTCGCGATCAATTCATAAAAAAAGAATCACTCAATTCCGCTAAGCCTATTGCTGTGTTAAGTATCCAAAGCATTTTATAGGTTCACGTTACTCACCTCACACACTCTTGTCCCTGTCGTGGGTGTGAAATTCTTTCTGCCGATTCGGTGCAACCACACTTTTCTTCTTGTGGCGTTCTCTTTCCCGCGAGGAATGCAGAACAACTTCTTGCCAAGACCTGTTCGCGTGCTGCAGTTCACGGCACAGCAACCAGGCATATCGGCCGTTCGACAACGCAATTCGTGGCGACAACGCGAAACGGGGGACATATTCACGATCAATATGCGAGCGAACACCGCTCCGCGTGGCCCGTGGTACTATCAGTGCCCCCTGGCGATTGCACTTTGAAGTATAAGTGCACCTTGCGGTCGAGACATATCGTCTCTTGCGATCGCCGCACCACTCTGCACTTCCGGGTCGTCTGCTAGCGAAAAACGGTCGGCGAAACCGCGAAACTGTTCACCAATGACGAAGCGCCTTTTTCGCTAGCAATGTGCGCCAGCAGAAATAACTTGTATAAATATTTTAGGGTCACTTTTTTATTAGGAAGTTTTAGTAGATTATTCCCAATACTCCGATAACAATACGCGATACATCGCCGACGCCTTTAAGCAGGCATCATATTGTTATCGAGGTATCAAAAAAATCAACGAAGAGTGCCTATTATTTTCTTCGCGTGAGTTTTGCGAGACCAAATGACCACCAATGCGCAGAGGCAAGAAGTTAGCGCGGTGCGAGCGTGGGTGATACTTTTCATCATAGAAAGCAGTGCGAAAAAAACAACGATGACGATGACGTAGACGAAACACACGGGACGTTTTTGTCGTTTTTTTTCGAGCTGTTTTCCATGATGAAGAGTATCATCCACGCTCGCACCGCGCTAACTTCTTGTCTCTGCGCATTGGTGGTCCTTTGCTCTCGCAAAACTCACGCGAAGAAAATAATAGGCACTCTTCGTTGATTTTTTTGATACCTCGATAACAATATAATGCCTGCTTAAAGGCGTCGGCGATGTATCGGGTATTGTTATTGGAGTATTGGGAATAATCTACTAAAACTTCCTAATAAAAAATGACCCTAAAATATTTATACAAGTTATTTCTGCTGGCGCACATTGCTAGCGAAAAAGGCGCTTCGTCATTGGTGAACAGTTTCGCGGTTTCGCCGACCGTTTTTCGCTAGCAGACGACCCGGAAGTGCAGAGTGGTGCGACGATCGCTAGAGACGATATGTCTCGACCGCAAGGTGCACTTATACTTCAAAGAGCAATCGGCAGGGGGCACTGATAGTACCGCGTGCCACGCGGAGCGGTGTTCGCACTCATATTGATCGTGATAGTACATCCAGCTACAAAAAGGAAACGAAAAGCTACACCACCAACGACGACAGCAAGACTGGCACGAACATCTAAACAAGTCCGGATCTTCCCGGCGTAACGCGAGGCCGGCGCAGCTAGCGGCGCAGCTGGCGACACACGAGACACGGGGAAGATCTGCTGGCTGGATCTTTCATGGCTGCCAAAGGGGCGGAGCGATAGGAGAAGGTCACGTGCCCTACACCGGCCTACCGCTGAGCTCGGCGGCATGATCAAAGGTTGTCGCTAGCTTCTTCCAGTATAGAGGGACTCAGTTTTTCACTCAAACCAAAAGCCTCTCAGAACGCGCTCGCACAACCGCCCCCTGTACTTTTCACAGTCGATAACTTCGAGCTGGTTTTTGATATCTCTTATTTCTAACGCAAACTCGCCGGGTTTGGCGCTATCTTCGATTAAAAAGACTTCTAACTGACGCCGCAGTTCTTTCTCTTTGTTCTTTTTCTCGTAATTTAAAATGCTACTTCTTTCAACGGCTTTAATTTTCACCTCTTCTTTGAATAGTTCCCACTTTACCCCCCACATTGTTAGTTCATCATCGTGTAACTTCTTAAATAATTCATCTACTTTAGCTCTAAAGATTTCGTCCTTAACTAGATTACTGTTGAGCTTCCACAGCGACCAATTCCACCTAGGCATTTTTTCTTTGTGACCAAGCGTAAACATTACCAACGCATGATCACTAAACGAGACAGGTTGGACACTATAGTGATCACACAGTGGAACCAGATCGAGCGAAATATAGGCCCTGTCGAGTCGGGCATGGCTGAAGCCCTGGAAGTGAGTGAACTGCACGCTGCCTTTAGAAGAAAGGCATGCAACGTCCTCCAGCGCGTTCTCCGCGACCATATCATTTAAAAACAAAGCACTATGATCTCGAATACGGACATTATTCGCACGATCCTCTGGCGCGCAAACACAATTAAAATCTCCGAGAAAAATGATAGCCTTATTACTATCAAGGTACGCACTCAGACCTTCAAAGAAAACCTTACGTTCGCGCTCCCGATTCGGCGCGTAAACACAAAGGACACGCCATTCAATATTAGAAAAGGAAAAATCGCACAAGACAAAGCGCCCGGACGCACACGAAACAACGGCCGTTTCGGTAATGCCTACCGACTGGCGAATGAACAAACAGCAACCCCCCGACGTCCCCGCTGAGTGCGCGACGCATACATTAAAAAGGGTTCGAAAAGGTTGCACCATGCGGTCCGTCTGTTCCTGGCTCTCAACTTTCGTTTCTTGAACAGCCACAATATCGAGCTCGTTTTCCGCAAACAATCTACTGAGCTGATATTGCCGACGCCTTGCTGCCAGCCCACGGACATTAATTGTGGCAACACGTAGGGGCGCGTCTAATTTTAAGGCCATTCCACGAAGAGAGAGACCGCATGGTGCTTACCTCAGGTCGAAGGCCCCCTCACTCGTATCGACGCGCAACTGGCGTCGGACCGTCCCGAGTCCCGAGACCAGCTGCCGGCGCAATTAGTCACGGGGGTGGTTTGGCCACCCTTGGGTCGTCGACAGGAACCTTCGGCTTGATGTTGAGCCGTGGCCGCCTGAGCGGTGTCGCCTTCGGAGGCGGCTCCTCGTGGCTTGCCGCGCATGGGTCCGTGACGTCGTCCACGCGAGACCTTTTGATGTTAGGGCAGCTTGCCGAGGCCTCTCCGTCAAGCATGGTCGCGTCGACGGCAGGCTCCTCGACGACGTTGGCTTCTACGCCGCTCGTTGCAGCCCTCTCAGCCGGTGGAGTATCAGGCTGCCCAGCGTGCCGCGTAGCGTCTGCACCCAATGCCGCGTCGGCCTTGCCTTGTTTCTCTTCAGCTTCCGATGCCGGCGTGACGTCTGCCCCGTCCGAGGCACCCGATGCGGCCTCCTCGGCATCTGCCACGTCCATGAGGTGCTCCGAATTATCGTCGATCCCCATGGGTCCCGTGACGCTGGCGTAGGTACGGACGCACTGGCTCTCGTCGTGGCCGAAGCGGCGACAGAGCGTACAGCGCGGCACTCGGCACTCCCGTCGGATGTGGCCCTTGCCCTTACACCGCAGGCAAAGCGGCGCCCTGCCGGGCACCACCACGAGCGCAAGGTCACCTGCGATGCGGAGCTGGTGGGGGAGGTCGTCCACCGTGACTCCGGGCTTCAGCTTGATGGATACCGAGCGCGTCGTCGAAGCCATGTCTGTGCATCCTGAGACGCGCCACTTGTCCCGTGTAATTCCCGTCACCTTTCCGTAGGGCGCCAGGGCCGCACGTACCTCGTCGTCTTGGACGTGATGCAACAGCCAGTGGAGCTTCAGACGGACGTCTTGGTTACATGGGTCCACCAAGACGCAGCGACGGTCTTTCACCTTGAACTCGTCAGCCGCAAGCAGCCTCTTTTTCCCCTCGTCGCTTTTGAAGGTCACTGCCCACACATGGTTATACTGATACGCCCCCAGGGCAAGCACCTCTGGGAGAAGTGCCGCCAGTGCGAGGGCGTCTCGAAAGTGTTCCAGACGGTACGGCCTGGCTTTCACGTCGGCATGTAAAAAAACGGTGTTCAGAACGGACGGTCCTGATGGCAGCGTCGGCAAAAGAAGTTCGTAATCCTGAGATGCAGCGTCAGCACTCCTGATACCGCGGCCAAGCTCGGCCGCTGGAACCGCTCCAACGGAGCTCATGATAGACTACGTCCGTAACGCTTCGGCGGCCGGAAGTCCAGCATGGTATGGCCGATGGCGAAATGGAGGGAATCAAAAGGAAATCGGAAGATTGCAACGAAAGCGCTTTGCTTGTCTGGCCTTTCTCGTCCTATTCCCTGGCGCTTAAATTTTGGTTGTTAAAAAAAGAAAAAAGCAGCGGCGTATTTAAAAGAATGTGCCATCAGCACTCCGTGTTCCCAGGTGGTCTCCCTCCCAAGTACTGACGAAGCCCGATGCTGCTTAGCTTCGGTGATCGGACGAGAACCGGCGCATTCAGCATGGTATGGCCGATTTTTTTTTTCTTTATTGCTTGATTTTGACATTGACAAGTCAACAACATACACTCAAAATAAGAGGTTAAAAACCATCAGCTCACCTGGCTGACGCAAAAATGTTAAAATTCTTTGAGGTTAGCAAGCTCCTCAAGAAGTGGCAACCATTCAGGCCAAGGTTGCTGGGCCTTATACAATGCCTTCATAAAGCACACTTGCTCTGCAAAATACTTGTGTACAGGACGCACATCGACGTCCGCATGGCGCACGGCCATGCGACACCGCCACAGACTGTGAAGGCCCAGCAGCATGACCATATCTAGAGGCACACTGTCATCCCCTTTAACAGGTAAAAATCGAATTCCGTGTGGCGTAAGAGGTAGGTCCTTTTTGAGCGTTCTTTGCAGGACGTCCCAGAAAAACACTGCGTCCCAGCAGTATAGAAAGACATGTTCAATTGTTTCTTGCTTTTTGCATAATATGCAGTTATCGGTCCACGCAATAGGCACTCCCTTCTCGGCTAGCCATGCTTTGACCGGTAAGGTTTGGCTGTGCAACTTGAAAAAAAACGTTTTAGTTGAGGCGGGGATGATCATTCTTTTGACACGTTTTAACACGTCCTGCCCTGGGCCTTCACTAAAAAGCATACGATACAAAGGAGTGGGAAAAATTAAATCAATAATGTCTTTTGTCAACCGTTTCCGCGAGACACCGCACAAGTATTCCAAAGAAAACCGCGTTGTTAAAAACTGATAAGCATCAACGACTTCTTTTAGATAACCGCGTACAGAACCACTGACGTCTACGCCAGATGACACAATGAACTCAGGAAGAGCGCTGCGCAGCCTCGCTTGAATGACCGTGCATAAAAAAGGATCTTTCTGGTCTCGAAGAAACAAAAATCTATTAACCAGCTGTCTTACAAACAAATGGGAAAGTCCCAGCCCGCCAACACTGACCCTTCGGAAAAGATTCGTTCGGCTCGTCCTCTCCCATACCGAGCTCCAAATAAAAACGGCAAATACACGATGAATGCGGTGAATGTTAATACGTGAGCAATGCAACACCTGCAACACGTACCAAATCTTCGCGGCAAGGAATGTGTTACACACAGATGCACGCGCAAAAATTGATAAACCATTGCCTCCCCACTTGTTTGCCTTGGCGCGCAAAGCCTCAGTCTCATCGCGCCAGTATTCGTTAGTGTTGCGATAGTGATTCAATGGTACCCCAAGATACCGAGACGGTGAATCCGCCCACGCAATGCGTTCATACACAGTCGGCGTCGAAGGCCAATCGCCGTGCCAAAGGCCCACACACTTTTCAAAATTAACGGAACTGCACGTATGGTCGCAAAACATTTCCGTCAACTCTACGGCTTTCTTTACACTGTCTTTGTCGATACAAAAAATTGCCACGTCATCCGCATATGACAAAATGCGGACTTCAACAGTCTGTAACTTGAAACCTCGAATGTAACTACTATGAATAACGCTCAAACAAAAAGGTTCGAGAAAAATACAAAAAAGCAACGGCGAAATCGGACAGCCTTGTCTCACGGAAGAAAAGAGACGAACGCGCTCAGTCACACATTTGTTCACCACAAGACGGGTGGCGCAATTTTTGTATGCCATACGTATACCATCACATAAAACTGCCCCCACATTTACATGATCTAAAATATCAAAAAGGACTTGATGGGACACCCGGTCGAAAGCCTTTTCCAGGTCGACTTGTAACATTGCCACTCTTCTTTCCATAGTGTCGCAACATTCCAAAATACTTCGTGCAACGTGCACGTTCCTTACAATACTCCTGCCCTTTATACCACACGTCTGGTGCGGGCCGACGATAATGCTAATGACACTCTGTAGTCGTTCTGCTAATACTTTCATGAAAATCTTGTAGTCCACATTGGTTAATGTAATAGGGCGGTAAGAACCAACGGAACGGAGTTTCAAGCGGTCTTCACTTTTGGGAATGAAAATAGTGTGTGTGCACAAAAACGACGGGGGCAAAACATTAAGGGTATACGCTTCGGTAAACACACAGTGCAAAAACGGGGCAAGCTGATCTTTGAAAGCTTTATAAAATTCTGCTCCTAAACCATCAGGGCCGGGTGACTTTCCCGGTTTCAAGTTGTCGATGGCTTTTTCGACTTCCCACAACATTATAGGTTGTTCTAACTTTTCTTTTAGTTCGTCTGCCAGCTTCGGCATTAACGGCAAATAAAAATTCCGAAACCCGTCCTTTTTAGGTTCACGATAACTGAACAGTTCTTTATAGTACTCAACGAACGCGCGTTGTATGCTCGCGTTATCGCTCGTCAGAACCCCTTGATACGAAATTTCCGTGATTTCATTTTGACTCGCATACTTTCTTTCCGCGCCTATCGCCCTTTTCGTGGGTAGCTCCCCAAGTGATAACCGGTTCCATCGCGCTCGCAGCATAGCCCCCTTGTATTGTTCAGTATCAAGAATTTCGAGGCGCTTCTTGATACTGATAATTTCATCCGAAAAAGAACCTGGCGATAGGCATTCTTCCAGCATCAACCTTTGAAGCAGGCTGTTTAACTCGCGTGATTCTTTCTTTTCGTTATGCTTCAATAGGCCGGAGCGCTCGATGGAAGTCAATTTTATTTCCTGTTTAAACAATTCCCATTTCACTCCGAATCCTTGCCCTTTTGCGTTTGCTGAATCTTCAAGATTTTTTCGGACCGCTTGTAAAAAAGCTCGTCTTCAAGAAGTTTGGAATTAAATTTCCACAAATCCCACGAGAACTTTTTAGGCGTATCTTTGGAGGAACAAATTAAAAAGGAAACAAGGCAATGATCACTGAACGACACGTGATCAACGGCGTATTGCTTGCACGCTCTTACAAGGTCGAGGGAGACATACGCTCTATCCAAGCGTGCATGACTTGCACCTTGGAAATGCGTGTACTTTAAACCCCTACCGCGGGACGCGCAGTGGGCAACGTCTTCTAAATCGCACCGCTGAAGCATGTCGCACAAAAACACCGTGCTCGCGTCCCGAAACCTCACGCTATTTGACCTGTCCTGCGGCGCGCACACGCAATTAAAATCGCCCAATAATATTGCCGCCCGCAGAGCCGAGAAAGCAACGCTCGGTCACGGTCTTCTATACTTCGTTTCACCTTCCGTCCAGACGCAGCCGATGCTACGAGATTATATGACGAATCGGACAGCGTCAAAAGGGCACCGTCATGGTGTTCGTAACGTTTCTGTCTGTGTTTTTCTTCGCTGAACCAATCATAAACAGAACAAGCCTAGTGATTTGCACTTTGACGCTGCTTGATTGGTCCCGTTCCCTCGTAGCATCCGCTGCGTCTGGACCGAAGG